>JAWPHD010016826.1:0-47782 GCA_037043455.1 Cyrtodaria siliqua
CATAGAATTCTTTTACATAGTGATGGATACAAGTATCCATTCTGTGATATGACTGTATTCTTTTACATAGTGCTGGATACAAGTATCCATTCTGTGATATGACTGTATTCTTTTACATAGTACTGGGTACAAGTATCCATTCTGTGATACGACTGTATTCTTTTACATAGTACTGGATACAAGTATCCATTCTGTGATACAAGTATCCATTCTGTGATATGACTGTATTCTTTTACATAGTACTGGATACAAGTATCCATTCTGTGATATGACTGTATTCTTTTACATAGTACTGGATACAAGTATCCATTCTGTGATACGACTGTATTCTTTTACATAGTACTGGATACAAGTATCCATTCTGTGATATGACTGTATTCTTTTACATAGTACTCGATACAAGTATCCATTCTGTGATATGACTGTATTCTTTTACATAGTACTGGATACAAGTATCCATTCTGTGATATGACTGTATTCTTTTACATAGTACTGGATACAAGTATCCATTCTATGATATGACTGTATTCTTTTACATAGTACTGGATACAAGTATCCATTCTATGATATGACTGTATTCTTTTACACAGTACTGTATACAAGTATCCATTCTGTGATATGACTGTATTCTTTTACATAGTACTGTATACAAGTACCCATTCTGTGATATGACTGTTCTTTTACAGAGCACTGGGTACCAGTATCCATTGTGTGATATGACTGTATTCTTTTACATAGTGCTGGATACAAGTAGCCATTGTGTGATATGACTGTATTCTTTAACATAGTGCTGGATACAAGTATCCATTCTGTGATATGACTGTATTCTTTTACATAGTGCTGGATACAAGTATCCATTCTGTGATATGACTGTATTCTTTTACATAGTGCTGGATACAAGTATCCATTGTGTCATATGACTGTTTTCTTATAAATAGTACTGGATACAAGTATCCATTCTGTGATATGACTGTATTCTTTTACATAGTACTGGGTAAAAGTATCCATTCTGTGATACGACTGTATTCTTTTACATAGTACTGGATACAAGTATCCATTCTGTGATACAAGTATCCATTCTGTGATATGACTGTATTCTTTTACATAGTACTGGATACAAGTATCCATTCTGTGATACGACTGTATTCTTTTACATAGTACTGGATACAAGTATCCATTCTGTGATATGACTGTATTCTTTTACATAGTACTGGATACAAGTATCCATTCTGTGATACGACTGTATTCTTTTGCATAGTACTGGATACAAGTATCCATTCTGTGATATGACTATTCTTTTACATAGTACTGGATACAAGTATCCATTGTGTGATATGACTATTCTTTTACATAGTACTGGATACAAGTATCCATTCTATGATATGACTGTATTCTTTTACATAGTACTGGATAAAGTATCCATTCTATGATATGACTGTATTCTTTTACACAGTACTGTATACAAGTATCCATTCTGTGATATGACTGTTCTTTTACAGAGCACTGGGTACCAGTATCCATTCTGTGATATGACTATATTATTTTACAGCCCCGTGGATACAAGTTCCCCTGCAGCAGCAGATGAACACGAGTGTGAACACTGTAAATGTCACGTTTCTGAGAAGGAAACTTTAAATGATGTAAGTTTTTATATTACATATTTGTCTGTGATTTGTGTAGGAAATACTGGGAATAGAAAAGCTATATTACTCGTTTGCTCTACTGGGAAATATCTCCCAGTGGGAGATATTTCCCAGTACGAAACATTGCTCGACCTTTCCCGTCAGTGGCGGGAACGCCAAATGATGTTCCGATTGTTTTACGGACGTCGTCTTCAGATTCCGCCACTAGGGAATAACGATTACGGAAATTAACGAAGAGTTCCGATTCCACTTGTTTTGTTTGTATGACGTAACGTCGTCTTGGCGTTCTTGTGCAAACTTTTGTAAAAAGGCGTGAATCATTAGAAATATTAATAAAATATCATTTTAAATTATGTAATATATAGTTTAATAACCAGTGTTTTTGAGATACTGGAAATATCTCCCGAGGTAGAAATGGGGCCATTTCTATACCTCGGAAGATATTTCACGTATCTCAAAAACACTGGTTATTTAACTCTTTATCCCAAGTGTAGCTTCTTTATAGAGACTGAAAAGTTAAATAAAATGAAAATAGTCACATTAAAAAAAAATCCAAAATGGGTGGGGTATGGTCAGTCGAAATTTTCGAGCAAATGCATATTTTATGCATGAGCAATGTCAACCATATATACATTACAGTAATTCAACACTATTGATGTGAACATAATATCAGAAAGTATACTTATATGGCAGAATACTTTCAATATATTGTGTGCTTTATATCCGAAAAGCATTGTACAATTTTACTCCATTTTTTTTTTAAGGTGAAATAAATTGGTCCATTGAATAGTCCCATTATCCAACAAGAGCAGACAAGACATCCTTTCTAAATAAAACAAGCCATGTAGTCGTATCACTCGAATTTCGAAGTACAGCATCGTTAAAAGAAAAGAAGATTTTCTTTATAAGCCATGTGCATTCAATACACGCATGATACACATGAAAAGCATGCACTTATGTTGTAAATTGAAGCATGTGGTATGGTGAAACAATTGCATTGTTCATTTATATATTGTTACGTGTTTTGAACCGTTTTTTCATCAAAAATAGACATGCCTAACGAACAAAGTTTTGTTTTGCAATGCTTCTATGCAAACTATTCACTCAGTTGTGCTTAACACATCCAGAAATAAAATTGCCAATTATAATATTTTGACAGAGAAAGTCCACCTGTGTCACCATACTATAGCATTTGGATTATTTTGAAACCACATGTCATTGAAAGAAATTATCCTTGTTTTTTTCCAATGGTGTACTTCGAAATTTGGATGATGTGATAAATTTCACTTGACCATATCCATTTTGGACCTTTTTTTATAAAGATGGCTGACCAATCATAGTCCTTAAAACGTTGCATCATCTTATTTAAGAAATATGACAAAGAAAACAAACGAAAAAGGACTTTGCAACGATAATAAACCACTTGCAGCTGAAAACCTAGACTAACATAAAATGATACTGAGATGAAAATTGTTCTTAAAATCAGTGGTCGAAATTCATCATTATTTTCCTTAATTCACCATTATTCTCCTTATTTCTTCTCCTTATTTCATCATTATTTTCCTTATTTCATCATCTCCTTATTTCATCATTATTCTCCTTATTTCATCATTATTCTCCTTATTTCTTCTCCTTATTTCATCATTATTTTCCTTATTTCATCATCTCCTTATTTCATCATTATTCTCCTTATTTCATCATTATTCTCCTTATTTCTATACTCGACATGAATTTAACACTCAAAAATATGTTATAAGCCTAAATGTGTTCAGGAATACATCCCACTGGAAGCACATAGAATGGTTTATAATCTGCGCATTGTTCAATAGTACGTGTCACATCAATCTCTCGCAGTAATAATATCAGTTAACCTCTTGATACAGCTTACATTTTGTTATTCATGACTGCCATACTAGTCTACAGTTTTGTTTGTAAATGACCTCACCAGTTTATTAGTCATGACTGCCATACTAGTCTACAGTTTTGTTTGTAAATGACCTCACCAGTTTATTAGTCATGACTGCCATACTAGTCTACAGTTTTGTTTGTAAATGACCTCACCAGTTTTATTAGTCATGACTGCCATACTAGTCTACAGTTGAGTTTGTATATGACCTGACCAGTTTCTTAGTCATGACTGTCACACTAGTCTATAGTTTTGTTTGTAAATGACCTGACCAGTTTCTTAGTCATGACTGCCATACTAGTCTACAGTTTTGTTTGTAAATGACCTGACCAGTTTCTTAGTCATGACTGCCATACTAGTCTTATTCTACAGTTCGGTTTGTATATGACCTGACCAGTTTATTAGTCATGACTGCCATACTAGTCTACAGTTGAGTTTGTATATGACCTGACCAGTTTATTAGTCATGACTGCCATACTAGTCTATAGTTTTGTTTGTAAATGACCTGACCAGTTTCTTAGTCATGACTGCCATACTAGTCTACAGTTTTGTTTGTAAATGACTTGACCAGTTTCTTAGTCATGACTGCCATACTAGTCTATAGTTTTGTTTGTAAATGACCTCACCAGTTTCTTAGTCATGACTGCCATACTAGTCTACAGTTGGGTTTGTATATAACCTGACCAGTTTCTTAGTCATGACTGCCATAGTAGTCTACAGTTGGGTTTGTATATGACCTGACCAGTTTCTTAGTCATGACTGCCATACTAGTCTACAGTTGGGTTTGTATATAACCTGACCAGTTTCTTTGTCATAACTGACATATACTAGTCTACAGATGGGTTTGTATATGACCTGACCAGTTTCTTAGTCATGACAGCCATACTAGTCTACAGTTCGGTTTGCCTATGACCTGACCAGTTTCTTAGACATGACTGCCACACTAGTCTATAGTTTTGTTTGTAAATGACTTGACCCATTTCTGAGACATGACTGCCTCACTAGTCTACAGTTGGGTTTGCCTATGACCTGACCAGTTTCTAAGTCATGACTGCCATACTAGTCTACAGTTGGGTTTGTATATAACCTGACCAGTTTCTTAGTCATGACTACCATACTAGTCTACAGTTGGGTTTGTATATAACCTGAACAGTTTTTTAGTCATGACTGCTATCCTAGCCTACAGAAACAAAACTAATCTAAAATGTTTTAGTTTCAGGAGGAGATTGAAGAGCTTAAGGAGACTGTTCAGAAATGGCAGGACAAATGTTCTTACTTCAAGAAATGTCTCGCCGACACCGAGATGAAACTCAGCGATGCTTACAAGGAGATTTCTGCCATCCGAATGGGGATCATGGACACAGATTCAGCCATCATGATGGTTGCTACTTTTTGTTTCAACATTTTGTACTAATTATACGTCCATAGGGACATATTGTGTGGTGGGATTCCATCTTCAGTATGATCAAATGATTACATCTGATAAACGCCCATAACTCTCAGGTTCATATTTTTATGCACCCCCACCACCGAATGGTGAGGGAGCTTATAGCATTAGCCATGTTCGTCCGAGGGTCCGTCTTTTCATCCGCCTGTCCCGCAAAGTTGGCCTGTCTCCTCCCACAGTTTTCAACCAATTGTTTCGAAACTTTCCAGGATGCTTACCTATAAAGTGAAGATGTGCATATTGATTCGACCATTTTTATTTGATGTTAAACATGACCGCCAGTGGCCATCTTCGTTTACATAGAGTTATATAATGAAAACTTGTAGCGACTACTCCTCTGAAACTACTTGAGGGATTTTCATGAAACTTTACAGGAATGCTAATCTAGCTATCAAAAACCTATCAGTAGAGCTTCAAGGTAATTGACCTCTTGTTAAAAAACAAGTTTGTAGTGACTACTTCTTGAAAACTATAAGTGATATTGATATTGATATGGGACTTTTTCTAAAATGATCAGCATGACATGATGTCGGTCCTTGTTGAAAATCTTCCTTGTCAAAAATCCTTTTGATTTGACGTTTAACATGGCAGCCAGTGGCCATCTTTGTTTACATACAGTTATATAGTAAAAACTTGTAGCGATTACTCCTCTGAAAATACTTGACGGATTTTCATGGAACTTCACAGTAATGTTGCTCTTGATATCTAGTGTATCCTAGCAAAATTTCAGGTTGGCCGGAAATTCATGATGGCCGCCACAGCTCTCAAATAGATTTTAAAAAAACAAGTTTGTAGTGACTACTTCTTGAAAACTATGTGATATTGATATTGGACTTTCTCTAAAATGATGAGCATGACATGATGTACGTTGGTCCTTGTCGAGAACCAGTTTGATTCGTCATTAAACAGGCTGCCAGTGGCCATCTTTGTTTACCTAGCTTTATACAGTAAAAACTTGTAGCAACTACTCCTCTGAAACTACTTAAAGGATTTTCATGAAACTTAACAGAAATGTTGCTCTTGATGTCTAGTTGATCCTAGCAAAATTTAAAGGGAATGTTGCATTATTCTGGAACCAGCTTCATTTCAAAGTGCTTTAAAAAACATGGAAAAAAGCTGAAAGAATTATCAAAAACAGGAGATATGACCTTTTGAAAATGTGCAAAAAGACTCCAATGGAGGCAGCCATCTTTGAATGATGACGTCATCGCGCCTTTTACCATATATGGAAAATAGATAATAAATAGTGTTTAAAACAAAAAAATGTATTAAATTATAAATACAAAGTAAAATATGTTTACTGTATATGCTCTTTTCACGATGTACATGTATTTGCAGTGATATTCTTTGTTTTAAATGTGCAATAAATGGAAGAACGGCGCGATGACGTCATCAATCCAAGATGGCTGCCTCCATTTGAGAATTTTTGCAAATTTTTAAAAGATCATATAACTTGCATTTGTTATAATATTTTGATAATTCTTTCAGCTTTTTCCATAGGTTTTAAAGCCCTTTTAAATGAAACTAAGTCCAGAATAGTGCAACAACCCCTTTAAGGTCAGCCAGCGATTCGTACGGATGGCGGGACGTGTACAGTACTGGTTATTCCCAGGAAAAGTGGGTGGTCTGCCTCCACCTCAAAACAATCGACCGTCATATATAACCTTACATGTGTTGAAAATGACGTAAAACAACAAACAAACTAATCAGGTCGGCCGGAAATTCAAGATGGCCGCCATGGCTTGAACTAGATTTTTAAGAAACAAATTTGTAAAAATGGAAATTCCACATGACTGTGTATATTAAAAAAACGCAGAAAAAACACTAAGATGTTCTATGCACATCTATTAAGACAGTCACTGTTTTCTCTTTAACCTCCAGCCTGAAATAAAGAAAAAGACAAGTGATAATTTTAAGAAGACGGAAAAGGAGAAGCTTATTCTAACAAGAAAATCTGAAGAGAAACTTGAGGAGACTTTGGATGGGGAAATAACAGTGCAAGAACCAAAACTGAAACCAAAACCGAAATCAGTCAAGGCAAGATACTTGGAAAAGGTAAGGCATGCTTTTGTTGTTGTTGCTGCACTTCTTTTTTATAGTTAGTATGGAAGGCTTGTATAGAAGGTTTGCATAGAAGGCTTGTATGAAAGGTTTGTATGGAGGGCTTGTGTGGAAGGCTTGTATGGAAGGTTTGTATGAATGGTTTGTATGGAAGGCTTGTGTGGAAGGCTTGTATGGAAGACTTGTGTGGAAGGCTTGTGTGGAAGGCTTGTATGGAAGACTTGTATGGAAGGCTTGTATGGAAGGCTTGTGTGGAAGGCTTGTATGGAAGGCTTGTGTGGAAGGCTTGTATGGAAGGCTTGTATGGAAGGCTTGTGTGGAAGGCTTGTATGGAAGGCTTGTGTGGAAGGTTCTTGGTTCTGGTACTTCAGACTTCATTGTCACTTGTTGTTTAAGGCTAGACCATTGACGCCATCTGTGGAGTTGCACAATGTTGGCAAGATGATGGATGAGCAGTTCCCAGGTCTCACTTCAGATGAGAGTCGAGAAATGAAGTTGTACAAGACTGGAGATCTTCAGGGAAAGGTATGTTCATTTGGCGATGGGGTGCATCAACATCATCATCATCATCATCATTCATTGTTTTTATCATCGTAATCATCATTCGTCATCATCATCACCATCATAATAACCATCATAATCATCATCATTGGCATCATTGGGTGATGGGGACAGGGAGGGAATAGTTAACAAACGACCGTTCCACTAGCTAAGATCTACCTATTCTTGTGAAAACAAAACATTTGAAATGAAACCCTGATTTACAATGTAGTTTTCAATTGATTCATAATATTTACTTTCCTTTTGTCATGGCACTTTATAAGAGTCCCAAATTCAGATAGTGCTATTCGTATATAGTTTTAAAATGTTTTGATTTCTCTTTCTTTTTAGTTTAAACATATTTATTTTACATCGATTGCGAAACAAGTTATTGCAACTTAGATTAATCACTCTCGATGGCTTCCTGGGTAGAACCAGTACTAAGCAATGTGGATTAATTATCTTGCTCAAGGATAAATAACGTGGCCGCGGCGAGGATCGAACCCACGACCTCTCGATCTGGAGTTCGGCGCTCTACCACTGGACCACGCACTTTCTTTTTAACAACCGTGTTAGCAAACAACCATTTTTAGTTAATCCCTGAAGTAGTCGCTTAATACAAATTCGACAGTATAAATATGTAAGGAACATTTTGTTTGTTTGTCTGGTGTTTTACGTCATTTTCAACACTTGTAAGGTTATATATGAAAGTCATTTTTTTTTTGTTGTTGGGAGGCAGACCACCCACTTTCCCTGGGTAGAACCAGTACTATACACCTCCCGCCATCCATAAGAATCGACGCTTCTCACTTTCCAGTGGAATTCGAACTGCAGCTGTGAGTGGTGAGAAGGTTTACAACGCAACGTCGTTCACTCCTCGGCCACAGAGACACTTAAATAAGGAACAAGATACTACAGCTGTGGCCACCATATTCTGTGTGTTTTGTATTTCAGTTAAAATTGCTGACAAACGATATAATGAATTTTGTGACAGAGATTGGTGACATGCTGTTTTCGGGAAAGGGAGATGTAAGAAACACAAACAATATTACATTATAGCACTGCAGTTATTTCCCCTGAATTTTACATAAATACTCTATTCATGTTGATGCCCACCCCGGTATCTGAGAGCCAAGCAGCATTATAGCATTCTGACTGTCTGTCCATCATTTCGTCGGTTTTGATCCATCTGGAAATAAATGTTGTGATGACAACTCTTTGGTCACTTCTTGGTTGGTTGACTTGAATGGTAATAAATATACACACAGTACATTTGAACTTGATATTTTTTGAATTCCTAGAGATATTTCTAGAGAGTTCTGGTGCAAAATGTGTTTTAACTGAAGGAAGTAGAGCAGCTCTTATGCAACTGTTCATCACCGTATGTTAACCTTTGGGACAAAGAGACATGTGTTCTAACATAAAATACAATAAGAACCAACAGGCTAAAAATAATCGAAAATCAAAAATGTTGCATATTTAAATATACTGTGTATATTATGGCCTTTAAATCCTTGTTTTGTTTGTGTCATAATTAAAAATCACTCCTTTAGACAAATCAGGGAACCCTGATCTAGTTATAGAAAGGACAGGGCAGATAGGGAGTTGGAACATCATGTTTGTGACCTTACGAATGAGGCATTGATTTAGGGTACGTCCTTCCTTCTCTATAGCACCACTCTAAATTATGAACCGTAATGTTTTGATTATTAAACAAGAGGCCCAAGAGGGCCTGTGGACGCTCTACTGGCTCTAGATAAAGTTTATGTATAAGGGGCCATAACTCAAATATCGTTCAACCAGAACATGGTGATGATATACGCAACTAGGCTTGGTACTGATTGTCCCTGACAAGTTTCGTTGAAATCCAGCCAGAGGTTCAGGAGAACTAGTCTGTACGAAGTTTGTGTATTAAAACCTTTAAAGGGTCATAACTCTGCCAAAATTTATTCAACCACAACACGGCAATGACAGGTACAACTAGGCTTGGTACTGATCATCCCCATCAAGATTCGTTGAAATCCAGCAAGGAATTCAGAAGAGACTAATCTGGACAACGTTTGGCTATTAAAACCTTTAAAGGGCCATAACTCTGCCAAAAATAATTCAACACGAATATGGCGATGATATGCACAACTAGGCTTGATACTGATCATCCTTGTCAAGTTTCGTTAAAATCCAGTCAGGGGTTCAGGAGAACTAGCCCGGAAAATGTTTGTGTATCAAAAAACTTTAAAGGGCCATAACTCCACCAAAAATCTGTTAACCAGAATGCCACGATGATATGCACAACTATGCTTGCTGCTGATCATCCCTGTAAAGTTTCGTTGAAATGTGGGGAGGCGTTCAGGAGAACTAGTCCAGACAAAGTTTGTGTATTAAAACCTTTAAAGGGCCATAACTCTGCCAAAAATCATTCAACCGAAACACGGCAATGATTTGCACAACTAGACCTGATACTGATCATCCTTATCAAGTTTCGTTCAAATCCAGCTAGGGGTTCAGGAGAACTAGTCCAGACAAAGTTTGTGTATTAAAACCTTTAAAGGGACTCCAGCAAAATCATTCAACTGGAACACAGTGACGATATGTACAACTAGGCTTGGTACTGATCATCCTTGAAAAGTTTCACTGAAATCTGGCCAAATGAAGGCCCTTTCTTCTTAATCAGGCCAAAATATAGCATATTTCAGAAAATCAAGGGCCATAACTCCGGTGTAAATGGTCCAATCTGGCTGTTTTGAAACTTGTTGGAGCTTTCATTGATAGTAACAATCTGGTAAAGTTCGGATGAAAAATGAAGGCCCTATCATAAAACGAGGCAAAATATATCATATTTAACTAAATCAAGGGCCATAACTCCGCTGTTTCTCGTCCGATCTGGTTGGTTTTCAAACTTGTCAGAGCTTTCATTTATATTAACAATCTGGTAAAGTTTGGTAAAGATCCGACGAAAAATCAAGACCCTATCGTAATATACTTTTTTTCAACTAAATCAAGGGCCATAACTCCACTGTTGCGGGTCCGATCTGGCTGGTTTTCGAACTTGTCCAAGCTTTCATTCATATTAACAATCTGGTAATGTTTGGTAAAGATCGGATGAAAAATGAAGGCCCTATCGTCTTAACGAGGCAAAATATAGAATTATTAACTAAATCAAGGGCTATAACTCTGCTGTTGCTGGTCCGAACTGGCTGGTTTTAGAACTTGTCCAAGCTTTCATTGATAGTAACAATCTGGTACGGTTTGGTAAAGATCGGACGAAAAATGGAGGCCCTACCGTCTTAACGAGGCAAAATATAGCATTTTTAACTAAACCAAGGGCCATAACTCCGCTGTTATTGGTCTGATCTGGCTGGTTTTTAAACTTATCCAAGCTTTCATTGATATTAACAATCTGGTAACGTTTGATAACGATCAGATGAAAAATGAGGGCCCTATCGCCTTAACGAGGCAACATATAGCATTTTTAACTAAGTCAAGGGCCATAACTCCGCTGTTACTGGTTCGATCTGGCTGGTTTTCGAACTTGTTCGAGCTATTATTGATATTAACAATCTGGTGAAGTTTGGTAAATATCGGATGAAAAATGAAGGCCCTATCATAACGAGGCAACATATAGCATTTTTAACTAAGTCAAGGGCCATAACTCCGCTGTTACTGGTTCGATCTGGCTGGTTTTCGAACTTGTCCGAGCTTTCATTGATATTAACAACCTGTTAAAGTTTGTTAAAGATCGGATGAAAAATGAAGGCCCTATCGTCTTAACGAGACAAAAGTTAACGACGGACGGACGGAAGACGGACAACTCGCCATCCCATAAGCTCTGCTGGCCGTTGGCCAGTAGAGCTAAAAACTAACACGCCAAAGTACGGGAAAATTGCACTACAAAACCGTTTATCAACATTCTAGCAAGGTGTTCAGGTCATATAATAATGTATATGTGCCGATTAAAAGTATAGGTTTTAATCAACAGTTTTTAAAATACCCGTGATTGAATATGCGTAAAATGAGCTATGAGTTAACTCTTAATTCGACACTCCAGTTTTGGGGTTAGGGTTAGGCTGGCTGGTTTATATTGTGTCTATAGAGTTTGTATTCTCAAAATAGGTGAACTATATTTATCACATAACGTGGTGTGGAATGGAATAACACCATTCAATATTTTCGATATTCTTCTAGTGGTATAACATAACGTTAATGACGTCCTGGACGTCACATTAATGTACGTTTTCTGATGTAATGTGACGTTATAAGTTAAGTGATAAATAGAATCTAACATTCATTCTCATTTATTATTGCATTTATTAAACTCGTTAGCAAAAATGATATAATGCTCGGCAAGAGCCTTGCATTATATCATTTTACCAACTCGTTTAATAAATTCAGTAATGAATGAGCACTCGTGTAAGATCCTCTACGTATATATGTCGTCATCAGCAGGTTAAGAAAGGGCGTACATATGTTGTCAAATTTGGCAGTTGTTGGTGGGATAACTTATGTGTTCAACACCAATTCAATTTAATTCCTTTGTTCAATAAATTTGTGATGTGTCTTACTGTATTTTATTATAATGAAAATATAAAATGCAGTTACAGGGCATTAAAACTCATGCCTTTACTTTTGAACAGGAACCAGCAGTGGCAAAGAAGCAGCAGGAACGGGGACCAGCAGTGGCTAAAAAGCTGATGGAGATAAAAGACCCGAAGGAGGAGGAAGCAAGGCAGAAGAAAAGTCAGGTGATGTTTGACGGTCAACACTTTTGTTCCAAACTCCACGAGGCCTTCGATAGTTTGTCAGCGTCACTCAACCCGCAGGTAATCTTTAAAAACTACCGCATTGCCATGAAATGAATTTTCAGACCATAAGACCAATCATATGCCGTCCCATATTGAAAATTTAAGCATGGTGCGTTGCCATAAAATGAAATTTTGGGACCGTAAAACCAACCATATTACCATCCCAATTTGAAAATCTTAGCATGGTTATCTCAATTATAATGCTTTTCCATTCAAATGCCAGAAATATAAAGCTAATTCATACATACACACTTGTTTTTTCTATGAAAACTCAAATTCATCGGTACCGACATTTTGTAGACATTATCCATTTACATCATTTGTTAGACCGTTATGTGACATTACATAATTAACAGATGCTAAATGATAAGTTCAACAGTCGCAAATTTAAGACATTATGAGGTAATGCGTTACATAAAAGTTGCATCAGAATGTATAGAAAACTTATACTTTTGTCTATAATTATGCTTTGCCATGCTCACTACTTTTGTCTATAATTATGCTTTGCCATGCTCACTGTTTGTCAGTTGTCATTGACCATTTTATTTGTAGAACATTTTATTCGTTGTGATGAAGCCCTGTTGTGTTTGAAAAGTAAAAAAACCCAAAAGAAATAAGCACCCTAAACAATAGTTTTGAATCAAGAAATAAAATATTTCCAGTGGGTTTACATAATATGCCAGATCAATACTAGGTGGGCTGACTTGAAGGCCATCCGTACCAACAGTCCTAGGCCCGTGGTTTTGATACTTTTCAAGTCTCAGACACAGGGTTTTTTGGTTCTCGCTCAATATAAAACACCTAGAAATATTTCATTTGTTATCTTAAATGGATTTTTATGTATATAATACAAATATTTTTTAGATTATACAATAGTCTAGACAAAAGTGGTGAGTCGGTAAATGTTTTGTTACAAACGTATAATGCTGAATTAGAAGAAATCATATCCATGACGTACATGAACTTCTTAGGAACGTATATACATGCCTTCGTTGGATGTGGCGCAAATATATACATGTATCTTAAACATATTTCTCAAATTAAATGTGTACTCGAATAGTTTTCTGCATATTGACTAGTGATAATGAAATGGCTTGTATTTCATTTAATAATATAGTTGCATAAAGTGGTTCTTAATACTTGTAATACTCATGTAGTATATATGTATATAACAGTCTATTAATTCATTTCAGAATTATTTTATTTTTAGAATTTTGTGATTCTTGGTTTCAAGAAACTCATTACTCAATGAGTGATACAGACATTCTTAATCTGTTTCTCACAGCAATTAAAAGGCTCATTCAGTTCTGAGAACACACTGAGTTGAATCATAATAGCATGACGTGATGTCATAATAGCATGACATGATGTCATAATAACCAATGAAAATATGAATGAAGCATTCTGATTGGATCAGTGATAAAAATTGGACCAATGAAACTAGTTAATTTAAAGCTCATAACATTCTCAGAACACACTGAGGTTTTACTGGACATTGAGTAATGGTTCTTGAAACCCAGAAACACAATTCTAATAATAAAAAATAATTCTAAAATCATTTAATAGACTGCTATATATGTTTGATGTTTTTTTGTTTTCTTGATTTTTTATTCATTGGGTACTTGTTTTTAATATATTTGTGTATGTAATGTATGAATGCATTATGTAGACTGACATTACATGTTTGTAATATAATTAGTTAATATGATGTTGGAATTGTCTATGTAATAATATTCTTATTGCAGGAAATAAAGATGATATCTGTAAAAATAAATACATATATGTTTTTCAGATATTGAACATCGTACAAACAGTTCTCACAACTGACATTCTGTGCCCATCTCTCAACATAGTACAAACAATTCTCACAACTGACATTCTGTGCCCATCTCTCAACATAGTACAAACAATTCTCACAACTGACATTGTGTGCTCATCTCTCAACATAGTACAAACAGTTCTCACAACTGAGATTTTGTGCCCATCTCTCAACATAGTACAAACAATTCTCACAACTGACATTTTGTGCCCATCTCTCAACATAGTACAAACAATTCTCACAACTGACATTCTGTGCCCATCTCTCAACATAGTACAAACAATTCTCACAACTGACATTGTGTGCTCATCTCTCAACATAGTACAAACAGTTCTCACAACTGACATTTTGTGCCCATCTCTCAACATAGTACAAACAATTCTCACAACTGACATTTTGTGCCCATCTCTCAACATAGTACAAACAATTCTCACAACTGACATTCTGTGCCCATCTCTCAACATAGTACAAACAATACTCACAACTGACATTGTGTGCTCATCTCTCAACATAGTACAAACAGTTCTCACAACTGACATTTTGTGCCCATCTCTCAACATAGTACAAACAATTCTCACAACTGACATTGTGTGCTCATCTCTCAACATAGTACAAACAATTCTCACAACTGACATTCTGTGCCCATCTCTCAACATAGTACAAACAATTCTCACAACTGACATTGTGTGCTCATCTCTCAACATAGTACAAACAGTTCTCACAACTGACATTTTGTGCCCATCTCTCAACATAGTACAAACAATTCTCACAACTGACATTTTGCGCTCATCTCTCAACATCAAACAAAGAAAATATGCAGCTTTAACCTGTTTAAAAAAAGACAAATTTGTTTTTGAACATAATGTTGCTTAAAAATAATGTACGGGTATTAATTGTTGTTTTCCGATGTTAAAAATTGTTTAAAATAACGTCCAAATTGTTGAAGGACGTGACGTTGGAGGTATGGGTAGGAAATGTAATACCTCTTCATTATTGATTAGCATTGCATGTTTTAAACAATTTTTAAAACAATACATTTCAGCACGATGAGTTTGAAGCCATATATAGAGCCTTCAAGTTGAGTCAGCAGCGAAACACTATCCGTCGTGAAATTGCTTTGGGTCAATCGGATGTTGGCACCCTCCAAGAATTTGATCAAGTCCAACAGAAAAACATGCAAGAAGCTGGTCCAGATAAGCAGCTACTCTACCTCTATTTCAAGTAATTGTGTTCTTAACCTATTGTTTGTGGGCACTTGTTTTTCAGCTACATGTTTTCTGCATTTTATACATACTTTTTTCTGCTAGCCTGAGCTGAATACTCAGAGGTGAGCTATTGGGGCATACATATCCTAATACACTGTACAAATTGATATGATGTTTATAATTAGTACAGCCTTGAATCATACAATTTTATTAAACATGTTTAATGAATTCGATATTAAACAGGCACTTATGTAAGATCCCCTGTCTATGTATATATATACCGTGTATTTCCCCTACTAGCAGTGTCCGCTATGTAAGATCCCCTGTCTATGTATATATACCCTGTATTTGCCCTACTAGCAGTGCCCGGGCGCTATGTAAGATCCCCTGTCTATGTATATATACCCTGTATTTGCCCTACTAGCAGTGCCCGGGCGCTATGTAAGATCCCCTGTCTATGTATATATACCCTGTATTTCCCCTACTAGCAGTGCCCGGGCGCTATGCAAAATGCCAAGCGGGCGCTTTTATAAAATGAAAAAATAAAACTTTGAGGGGATTTTTGCTATAAAAAGATCGAAAATGTCTCAACTTTTTTTATTATTATTATTATTTTTATTTTCTTCATTTAAAAAAACACAAATATTTATGTTTTGTTGAAAATGTGGGAGGATGCTACTATTAAGGGAGGCACTTTTATTACGGGCAATACGGTATCAGTTATGTTGACTGGAGGTAGGCCGTTTGCGTTACACTTGTCTTATTTATCTATTTATAGTATCAGTAATGGTGGAGCGCCCGAGGGTGGCAAGGTAAGATTAAAATCTAATTGAGAGACTGTGGATATTAACAAACCCTTATGCCAGAGGAACATTGACTCTTTGTCAACCACCTGATTGTCTTTACTGACCTATTCACAGCCACTTCTGTTATAGTATTAACCTTATTGTTTGGGGTGCTTGTTTCAGCCAAAAGGTTATCGGCATTTACATGAACAATTTAGAAATATATTTATAATTTATGTATCATTGGAACTCTGGTGGAGGGGAGTGGAGGGTGTGGTCTGGCCCACTGAATATCCTGTTCGTATATTAAAGGGAAGGGTATCAAATTGTGATATCCAAAACCTCACGAATGCCAAAACATGATTTACATATACTTTCACATGTGAATCCCAGTGTGGTAACCATTTTATAATCCCAAAAAAATGCAAAAAATTATATTCGTTTTTGTCCGTAAACCCAACGGGGACTGTGGCGTCGCAGTGGATAGCATGGTAGGCTCTGATTCCGGAGATCACGGGTTTGAGCTCACCGGCGCCACTGGATTTTTGCTGTTTTCTGTTTTTCTGTTTTCTTATACCAGACACTTACCTTAGCATCGGGACAAAAATCATTATAGTAGAAAAATAATGTATTTATGTATTTGCCAAATAATTGTTTGCATCTAATGCTACCTATATGTTTAAATTGTACCGTTTTGTAAACATGTCAATGTGTTTTGTCATTAAAATGCATCTTTTGTTCTGATTCTTCTTTTCCTTGTGTGTAATAAAAAGGTAAATATACGGTAAATATAATGGCACACCAACGTACATGGCCCTCTGGCCGTTAGGGCACTAGCTGTGCCATTATCGACAAAAGGCACACCACGGCTGTATATTAACAAGGCACACCACGGCTGTATATTAACCTCTAAATGTATACAATTGAAAAAATAATCTTTTTTTTTTTTTACATATATGCACAAAAACTTGTTGATAATTAACCTTTTATGGTGTGTGTTTTGTATGATGGGATTTAAAGACGGGCTAATTTTATTTTGTATTTTACAGACATCCAAATATTACACCACAAATAAGAATGCACATAAGGCAACTGTCTCTAATATAATATTTCGATCCAAGTTATTTCAGTAACTGTATTAATATCTTGGCCTTTTTGAATATGTTGATTGTAGTTGATTATGACCCGTTATTTGATACCCACTATCAAAGCCTTTACTCGATTATCTGTGAATATATTATATCAATACATATGGAGTTCCATTATCAAAATGATATCCCAATTTGTTGATACAAAATGTCGACCTTAGCCGTCTGCAGATTCGAAAACAGATAGTATACTAAATGTGATATGGACGTATCGCGAGGCATCGTAACGCGAGGATATTGTCTCAGGGGATTTATTTTGTTTTTCTTAGTGATTTGTATTTATGCATGGAAATACCACCCGTTGTAATGAAGGATTCTTCAATACATGTGATGTATAAATTATTTTATTTTTCTAAAAACATGTTTTTGATTTTAGTGAATGATTATTTATAATGTGGCATTGTGGGAATAAATCAACATGTTTGCGTTAGATAAGGAGATGGAGGTGCGATTATTAGTTAAAGATTATTGGTTTTGTTGATACGTTGATCCCAGGATATTGATTAATTATACAGTATCTTGTCAGAAAGCACATTTTTCAGTCACAGTGTGTGATTTGTATAATACAATATCAGGTAAACAAGTTTTGTTCCAGGCATAAAGAATACTTAGTAACAAATTATGGATTATTTAATTGTTTTTCTTGATACATTGATTTATTTTATTGATTAATTGTCAGAAAATAATTTTTTCAATCCCAATGTGTGATTTATTTAATACAATATCATCAGGTTAACAAGTTTTATTTTAGACAAAGACATTATTAAAGTGAGTATATAATAAATAAGTTATGGATTATTTAATTGGTTTTCTTGATACGTTGATCGCATGTTATCAATTAATTATACAGTATCTTTTTGGAAAACACATTTTTCAATCTCAGTGTTTGATTAATGTTACCTTCAGCTAAACAATTCTTATTTTTGCTACAGAAATTATATAGCTAGTTATTATTCATGGATTTTTAATTGATAAATAATTGATTATGTTAATATTTTATTTGTTATATTTGTTATATATTGTAAAGCTCTACAATTGCTATATATTATTATACAGGAAATTATTACCTGTATATAAAATGATTGATTATTTAATTGGTTGAGTTGATACATTGATTGTGTATGAAATTAACTGATTATAAATTACAAAGATTTTTTTTTGAAAACGTTGTATGCCAGTATGTGGTTTCTTACCAGTTATACAAAAAAAAAAAAATTGCGTAAAGAAATAACCGTGCGTTCAGACTTGGATTATCCTGTATTTATGATTAATTTTTTTACCAGTGTTCAATTATTTAGATAACAGCTGTGCACTAATAATTTATTAGATATTTATGAAGGTAAATTGACGTTATTTTGATACAGTAGATTATAAAACAATATTACGTCTTTATTATCATTTAAATTGGTCAGGGTATCCGTTATTATAACGTTTGAATTGATTTTTATTGAGATCTAGTTGATTACATCGGAATTTGTGGTTTTAAACTTGGTAAACAATAAATATTTTAATACAGTAGATTATAAAAAATATTACTTTATTATCTTTTAAATTGGTCAATGTATCAGTTATTATAACTTTTGAATTGATTTTATTGAGACCTAGCTGATTACGGTGGAATTTTGTTGTTTTAACTGTATATTAAAATTTGATAAACAATAACCCCACAAAGATTGAAAACTCTTTTGACAGGTAAGTTGTTTTGAATTTTGACTTTGCTTGACTGACAATAAAAATGAGGCTTATTTCCTTTGTTTTTTTAAGGATGCTACATGAGTCGCTGTTTGATAGTAAATTCATTAAACACATTGGATAAAATTATATAATGCACGTCTGTACTAAGCCTCGTATCAATGATACCAGAGTTAAATAAATTCAGTATGAAATAGGCAAGAATGTGAGATTTTATAAATTTATCCAAAAATTCCTCATAAGGAGCATTTATTATTGTCGATGCCTTTATAATAATGTTGTTGTATGATGTTGTCAAATGTTTGTATGATGACGTCGTATGTTGACTTGGTCTTTTCCGTCCGACACCAAATGACAGAACTACGTCGTACAGATATTGTAAACGTTGACAGAAATCGATGAGGCTATTCTGGTGCATACCAAGCTGTACGGAAAAGACCGAATGATGATTTGGCCTTCATTTGCATATTTATTACACACGTGTATCATGATAAATTTATCATGGTTTTATTACACTCCCACACCACAAGTTGTGTCATAAATAACAATTTTAATTATCTACATCAGGCATATAGATTTAAAAAAGAATGCAAATGCCAAAAGAATTTTATATCAGGGACTTGGTATCAATGGCTTGCCATGAAACTATCGTATTTTGTTCTTGTTTTATGTAGTGCCGGGATGGTAAAGACGTTGAGTTTGACTTTGAATCTCTCACTGCTGTGGTTCCTATCCTACTGGGAGCTAGACTTGTACTACCCAGGAAAAAAATTGGTGGTCTGCCTCCACCACGAACAAATCTACTGTCATATAACTATAGTCTAAAATGTATTGAAAATGAGGTAAAACACCATTCAACCAGTTGATTTATAAAAAAATACAATAGTTTCCCTTTCACCTCTCCGTATATCCAGTAGCCTTAAATGTCCTCAGTTACAAACCATGTGGCTTTAATTTTGTGAAAAAGTTGTTAGTACCATAGATTTGTGTGGCTTTAACTGTACCTATGTCAACATATGATATCTTTCTAATAAAACTTTGAAATTGATAGCTGGTATTATATTGCAGAATGCATTGTTATATGATAGACAGTCATTATAATTATGTTCTTGTAGGTTTGAATGATAAGGTAGTGTTAATTGATTCTTTATTTTTAAAATAAAGACAAAGTCAGTTTTTGCGTAGTTTTGAACAAAACAAATTTGAGGTGAAATGACTCCCCGTATGATGTGACTAGCTAATTGGTTATATAGTTTTCAGTGTTTGATGGAGGTTGTTGCTAAAGAGGGTGGTTGGGGTGGGGAGTTTAAACTGATGGAGACATATTTTGCAGGAAATACCAGCACTAGGGTGAGGTGTGAATACTAAGTTACGGAGGTTTGTACTATCAATACGAAGTTGTATTGCATGTATATCTGTATAATGGTGGATTGTAATATGAACTGAATAAGTAATAGATAGAGTCCTGATCAAGTATTTAAATAATCAATGAGCTGAGACCGGCTCAATCTGTTTTGTAGTATGGTGTTTTTAATGACCCTGTCTGTACTCAATTCCATTCATTGGAGGTTAGAGTATTGTAAGGCGCCGCCCCTTTGTTTATTCTGAATTAAATGATTTAATGCTATGCAGTTTCACCGACAGTACTATAAAGAGATTTATCTTTTCTTTGTTCATATTTTCACTGCATTGAGATTAAAATCTATATTTTCACATCTTGTGTTTATTATAAAAAGATTTGTTAGCATTTGAAAGGGAGAAATCGGGAACCTCCAAATCAACTCTAATTTCTCTAACTGTTGTATTGCAAGAGAAGTTAACCTGTGCAGTAAAGTACAACTGAGCATTATTGAAAACAAATTGCTCAATATTTAAATTGAATTGTGCATTTCTTCAGATGCATGTAATGAAATAACGAGTTTTCAAATTTTCTTTGTTAATCTACAATAGGTTGAAATATAGTATTGGTGCATGTAATCAACATGCAAAAACAAATTGCTTTGAGCTATTCTTTTAATCAATATTAATGATTGAAAAAATGCAATCTATGTATAAAAACTAACGGGACGCAACAAGTTTTAAAAAAAATATTAAGATTGCCGTTTGTCCCTTTAAAAGTTTGGTAATACCAGCTCCATTTAGTATGATGTTAATTTAGGAAACACCAATTGAGAGAATGAATGCTATTAGATCGGTGGTTTGAAATATTTTCCTTTATGGAAATTTGTTATTTTTATGAACCCGAAGGGCGGCATATAGTAGTCGCACCATCTGTCAGTCAGTCCGTTCTTCCGTCCGTCTGTCCGTCAGTCAGTCAGTCGGTCCATCAGTCATTCAGTCAGTCAGTCCGTCTGTACAATCGTGTCCGGTCAATAACTCTGACATTCCTGGATTTTCAAATAACTTGGCACAAGTGCTCGCCACAACAAGACGACTTGTAACGCGTAAAATCAAGGTCCGTGGCTTCAAGGTCAAGGTCACACTTAGAGGTCAAAAGTCAAAACTGCTTCGGGGGCATTTTTCATTTACACTGACATTTCTTGTTAAATTAAATAAATTGCTTATAGTACCTCTGACGGGTTTACTTTTTGCTATGACAGCCTAGACTTCGAGGTAGATATCAAACAACAGTGCCATGTGCCCTTTTAATATAAGAGTATGTTACTAAAACATTTTTTTACATGACTTTATTTTTTAAAGAAAATTCCCTTACATTTTGTGTTATTTTTTACCTTGTTTCTACTAATAGAAATTAATGTCAGTCACTCAAACAATATATATTTCCTTTTCCCCAAAACAGACAGGCCTAAATCGTGTCAATAAGTAACCTTGTCTCGTTCCTTTATCTTTCTGATTTCTCACTCATTTTGGATACTAAAATGTTTCTTTTCTTCAAATCAACTTGATAAATCACTGACCTTGCCTTTTAAAATCTTCTCATAATTTAATACCAGTTAAAATACAGTTACACAAATATCATGAAATTTGTATCATTTTAATAGTGTTTCTCAAAATGTTATTTAAAAGAAATCAATGTTTAATGATAGTCTCGTAGAATGACAACGGACATACTGATCAAGGAGAGAATGCCACACTGTTGTAACTATATATAAATAAAGGACAAGATGCAGCAGATTTGCGTTCTACCCTGGATATCTTGATGAAGCGATTAATGATTTACCTTAGGGGAGGTAGAAACCGTTCAATTTCGTTTTATTAAATTTACGAATACAAATACATATTTTGTTCCATGGCTTGTGGCTCTGCTCCTTGAAACTTTGGCTTATTTTAAGGAGATAATACAAATTCTCGGTGTTTTGTTGATCTTGATGAAAGACTGTTTGAGGAGCTACAGCGAAGGGGTCGTTCCTTTGTTTGACAGTTTCTCTTTTGTGGTGCATTAGTAAAGGATTGTTTGATGGATCACGGTGGATTGAATAATTTTGTCATTTGTTAAGTGTGTCAGTTTCTGCTATTCTGATATGGTTTAACCCTTAACCCACTACATATATACTGTTACAATGGACGCAAAGGCTATTATAGTCGTGCTTAGCAGGTTAAGGGTTAAATAAAGGCACACACAGCATTTGCTTTATTTTCAACAAAAATATTTTGAAAGTCAGAATCTGTTCATGATCTTTTATGTATATGGAATGTGGAACACAATAGACTTGGTTTTATAAACACTTTACAGTCGTTCCCGATTGAGCATGGAATTACATCGATTGCGTCATGGATGTTTGACGTGTCAGACATATAAACAACCGATGACGCCGTCCAATAAAATGGAAGTACTCAGTGAATTGAAACTAGTTGACACCTCCCACTCGCCTACAAGTCTCACGTGACAAAAATCGATATCATGACATAACACTGAGTACAGTTCACCTTTTCGCTATTATATAAATGCTGTGGATTGTGAAAATAACTTTCACAGCAGTGATGGAATTTACTACTTTCAAAATAACATATTCAAGGTATATCTCTCGAGCAAGTGTTTACATTCTACTAGCGAGGAATGGGACGGAGTTGAGCACGCGATGACGTTGCGTCAGTATGAACGTAATTCCATGCTCAATCGTGAACGCCTGTATTTAATTTCAAAGTAAAAACGAATTATGTGAAGGAGAATAAATTTAAAACCTAAATTATTCCATTTTTGCACGTTTTATTCTTATTTTACACACGATACGTTGCATATTATAGCCACTTATAAATCACTTTTAATGACTGAGGTATATTAATTTTAGGAGAAAACATTATTATGCAGTTTAAATTAATTATTTGTTTCATTATTCTCGCCATTATTTATAAAATTCAACTTATTGAATAAGGGGGCTAGGAAGAAAATCTGTGGACATTTTGTAGACATTTGGTTGATGTATGAAAAAGTGTAAAAAAGTATGAAAGGATAAATTTGAAAATCGCCGAACACAATAAGTACAAAAAAATATTGCAGTCTCGGTTTGAATGAGAACGGCAGTAAAAAGTATTTGTTACCATTCACGCCCTTTAGCCCCGTGTTGAGCAGGACTCAATATTTGAAATGTCTATATCACAACAATTTCAGCCTTCCCAAAGATGGTATGCATATGATGGTGAACATGGAATATTTAATGAGGTATTTTCACACCATTCCATGGCCAGCAGCGTATGGTCCCATTTTCCCTTAACGAGAAAACAATGGAATTTAGTTGGGAGCAGCGGTTATGAAGCCTGCATATCACAGATAACAGTCAAAAGAACCTTTAAAGGCTGGAGTAGTGGAACCACCTATTTGAAATTCAAGTAAGAAACCAAAAGTATTTGAGAAAGTAATCAGACTTCAAGATGGCCGTGTGTTCCCAGATAGAATGCCTTGTTCTGTATAATTGTAGAGATATTCGTGTGTGTATTTTCTTTTGAAACAAAATAGTATGAGCGATGAACCCACAAGTGCCTTAAATTGTAAAAGAAAGCATGTTTTTTATTGGTGTTTACATTGTGAAATCATAAACTGGTATTATTGTTTACACATGCAGTTAAGATTATTGAGAAATTGATTATTTTCTGCTTAAATGTATAAACGTTATTAATTCTTATAAGCCACCCAGGCACTTAAAGGGACACTGTCCGTAACTTTTAGCTTATAAAACACACAATAATTATGTTCGCAAACATTACACACTAAACATTATTCAATACTTACTGATTAAAAGCAAGATTGTTTAACGGAATTCAATCGCGGTACAAAACTCGCAGCCCAAACTAAAATTACCTTTTTCTTTACACTCGCAGTAATAATAGTGAAAGTAAAGTAGTCGGACATCGCTTCCCACTGAGCTATGCGTGCTATACATATTACGCAATACATGCTATGGTGAAAACCTAATGCGCTAATGGCAGTCACGTGATCGCAGAAAAGATAAATATTGTGGGTCCCACTTTATTTACATAAAATAATTAAACCTTTTTTTTTTCAAACACGAATGCATTCCTACATACTATCTATCCTCATGTTTTCATGTATACATTTCACTGAATAAAAGTCAGACAGTTATTTGGTTAAGCTCAATATTTGCTTACTTACGGACAGTGTCCCTTTAACGGAACATAATTCTGAAACATGGTGCTTATTAAGAAACATTACGTCCACCATATAAGGATTAAAAGTATAAAAAATTAATTTATAATTCTATCGAGTTGAAATAGTTCATAATTAAGTTAGATATATATATGCTATAGGCATTCTCGCTGGTGATGTTGTCTGGATACAGTGAAATAATTCCTGCTGTATCAAATAACAATCTCCATTCAAAAGTGGGTAAAATAAAATTCTCAAGGGCTTAACAGATTACTGTACAGAGAACCATGATTAATAATTCGCAATTAGATTTCACTTTGAATCAATTATTTTTCATGAGATTCAGGTTAGGCGGAGGGGTAGCATTAAAATGCTTCTCGCCATTTTAAAAAAAGGCATGGTTTTAGTGTTAACTTGCAATTTTGAAGGGAGCTTAATAATCATCTTCTTTGGCCATTTTTGTCAATTTTGCTTTATTTTCTTCAACAGTATTTTGTTAAAGCAATAATTTATCCCTGCTGTTATAGTGAGTTAAACTTGATAGAGCCTCTGTAAACACTTTATTTAAATTCAAAAGTTACAGGGAAATAACTCTAGGAAAGGGAAATAACTGTAGCTAAAATCTAAATCACAATGTTTGGCATATTATAGCTGTTTATCAGCAATTTTTCTATTACTGTGCAGCTTAAACAATTTTTTTATCATTTCTCAAAAATAGTGGTGAAAAATCACAAAATAGTTCAAGAAAAAAAATCAGCTTATCAGTTTAGCGGGGTAATGAAGAGCAAAAGAAGACACTTTAGTTGAATTGTGGCATATATTTGTTTTGAAATACTTCAAGATTGCCTTGTCCCTTTAAGAGTAACATCAAAGTAGAAAATTCAATACTTCTGTGACTGACTGTTTGTTAGGGCTGGATCAGAGTTTTTGAGGTATGCCCCCAACCAATACTTGGATCCGTTCCTTAGATTAGAGATTAAATGATCATTCATCACGCCTCGATGTTGAGTGGGTATAAATTATCAATTGAACCATATAAGCACTCGAGGGCAATCAAAACATGATTTAAGTTATCTCTTGACAGATAAAAGGCAGCAAGTACCTGCATATATTAGATTTAAAGGTTTATATTATATTATCGCATGACAACTGGCCAATAAATTAAAACACGCAAATTATGTTTGAAGTAATTATATCTAACAAAAATCAATGTACATGTATTACTTTAAAACTTCCGAAAATTCCTTAATTGACATATATTTTTTTGCTTGATCAAATTTCTTTTCCCCATGATTTCCATTCATTTATTTTTATACAGTTTATACATTACATTATATATAAATATTTTAAGACCCAAATTATGAGAAAAAATGACAATAGTTATGAAATGAGTCTCCATAAATGTTAACCCTTAACAGCTACATATACATAATGGACTGTTCTTTCTTTGAATTAAGACCATTCCATTTATGTGACAAAGGGATGTTTTGGGAAAATGACATCAGCAGGCTGATGTGTGTTTACAATGGACGCAAAGGCTATTATAGCCGTGCTTAGCGGGTTAAGGGTTAATATAGTGTATATTTTAAGTGTAACCCATTTGCTGCAGCTTATTCAAATGGGCATCATGCATCACAGGGACACCTGTTTACAGTTCACAGCTTCTTTTATATCCTTGTCTCCCCAACCAGGTACTTAACCAACTTGTGCCTGGTCCTGCCCTCACAAAATCTCTCTTGGGCTTATTGCACTACTACCCACCACTTACTTGTTTAAATTATATTTAATTTCTTACATTACATAGAATTTATTATGTCGGATATAGAACTATTAACTTAGATAATTTGATGAAACTTGACTCATGTATAAAATTTCGGCCAGTCGTTCCAAGTACGGTAACCCCTGTACTAATATTGTCACTGTGCCCTGATGTAGGAATACCCTATAATATATATAGTTTAATTACCATTAGTTTTTTCAATGCAGTATTTCTTTTCCGAGTGAAAATACGTCTGCATAAACAAACGAGTGCACTTATTAAACACCTTATATGAGATAGTTTTCGCCGCGCATAATGAAATTCCTTTGCGTATACATCTCAAAGGACATGTTGTCATTGACACTGAAGAACATCAATTTAAGTGAATTGAAGTTTTACAAATAGGTTTGTCTTTTTGTATGGTGTTTTACGTCATTTTCAACACATGTAAGGTTATATATGACGGTCGATTTACAAATTGGAGAATAAATGATGGAAATCTTGTGAATTCTATGATAAACAGGGGATATTAGCAATCCCAATTCATTTTCAATCATTAAGAAACATGAAATACAATGTTTAATTATCATTGAAAAAAATCAAGTAAATAGATAAATAACTATGTTACGTCACTGGCTAATTTACGTCATTTTCTTGCATTGTCTGAAGTGGCACACAGCATACACATAGCACACACACACAGCACACACAGCATGAAACACAGCACACACACAGCAAGCACACAGCACACACACAGTTCACATCTTTAAGCTCTGATTATTTAGTGCTTAAATATTCGAAGAAAACAAAGTAAAATGAAGTTCCAAAACATTCGGCTAGCTGGAAATATTTCCCTTGGAAATATATTATTTCCCTTTCCCGACCCCCGATACTTTCCACACCCTTAGACATTTTGGTAAATCCTTGCAATAAATGTAATGTAGCTTGTTACTCTCTCCTCTCTGCATTTTCATCAATCAATCAATTATTAACCTGCTATAATTGTATACTTCTGTTAATGTTTGCAGCGACAATTATATATTTATTAATGGTAACAATTAACGAGAGCTTTGAATATAAAATGATCAATTTTCTCTCTACGATTGGGTTGATGGTCTGTGAATATCTGCATGTGGATTTATAAGTTTAAATATAATGAACTATTATGCATCCATTAGCAGTGTAATATTTAATTGTGTCATGCAGCCTTTGCTATGTCAATCTGGCCGCTCGTCATTTATGTATTTTAATGTTATTCAATACGTTTATCAATGATTTGAATCGATGAAGCATTTTGGCCCCGTTCCACCCTCAATGACTATTGAAAACTAATTAACACATGTACTCTATAGGATATACGATCATTCATGAATGCTATTATGTGTATATAATGATAATACATCTGTATTAATGTATGACATATTAAATAAAATAATTATAATATATGTATACACTGGTTTTACACTCCTCAGTTAGGGGCAGTATTAATACAAGTAATTTGCTTTTAATGGCCTTTACATAATAAATTTGAAAAGAAATTTTAGTTAGTAAACGTTCAATGTTGTTATAAAAGTTGAAATGAATATTGAATACAATTTAGGTGGGAATAAAGCTTAAAAACTTGTGAAAATAAAAATGTAAAATGATTTTAGTTTATACAGACTTTAAATAGTACACTCACTGTTGTGCATGCGCCTTGTAAATTCAATAACTTGAGAATTGTGTTTTGAATTACGACATCGTTGGGATATGTATTGCAATATCTTTTGTTGTGAAAATGACATTATTTGAAGTGAAAATCATATGGCAAAGCGTGTAAATATTGAATTATTGATAACATTAATAGTTACGGTAGGTTAATAACAAGGTTTTTCTTACGTATGCGCAATGTGTAATTAAAATAAATAAATTAAATTCAATGATCAACGTTATAATTACCGACTAATTTGGCATTTTCAGCATTTTGAATGGATTTTTTTTTAAAAAGTGATGGAGGAAACATTTTACAGGATAAATTAAACGACACAATTTAAAAAAAGATGAATCTAAACAGTTGCTTGAAGGTAAGAATATTGTACTCTTTACTTTGAAATTTTCTGCTATCAGATAATATTCAGAATTGGTCAGAATGTGTTTTCCATGTAGGTATGTTACAAACATGGAAGCCTGTACGAAAAAAACAGACGTAAACCAGGCGTAAAGGCGTCATTTTTAGCTCTACTGGCCAAGGGCCAGCAGAGCTTATGGGATGCTGTGTTGTCCGTCGTCCGTCGTCTGTCGTCTGTCTGTCGTCCGTTAACTTTTCTTCAAACGACTTCTCCTCAGAAACCGCTTGGCTAATTTTGACCAAACTTCACGTGGATGATCCTTAGATGAATGCATTTAAGATTTGTTAAAATTAGATCAACGCTACATCCAAGATGGCTGCCATTACCATATATGGTCGAAACCTTAAAAAATCTTCTTCTCCAGAACCGCTGTACAGATTTCAACAGTTTTTCTTTTAAAATGATCGCCAACGCCTAGACTATCAAGTTTGTTCAAATAAAGTCCCCGGGGTCAAAAATGGCCGTGCCCCGGGGGTCCAAAATTTGTATATTGAGGTTTTGCATGTTTTTCATATAGACATATAGGAAAAAACTTTAAAAAATCTTCTTCTCTGAAACCACAAGGCACAGAGCTCTCATGTATTACATGTAGCATCAGCTTATGGTCCTCTACTAAGTTTGTTCAAATGGTGACCCTGGGGTCAAATTTGTTCCCGCCCCGGGGGTCACAGTTTTACATAGACTTATATAGGATTTTTTTTTTAAAAAAATTCTTCTCGGAAACTACAAGAGCCAGAGGTTTGATATTTTGCATTTACTATAAGCTTATGGTCCTTTACCAAGTTTGTTCAAATGGTGACCCTCGGGTCACTTTTGGCCCCGCCCCAAGGGTCACATGTTTTACATAGACATGTATTGGGAAAAACTTAAAAAATCTTCTTCCCTGAAACTGCAAGAGCCAGAGGTTTAATATTTTGCATTTGCTATAAGCTTGTGGTCCTCTATCAAGTTTGTTCAAATGGTGACCCAGGGGTCACATTTGGCCCCACCCCGGGGGTCACAGTTTTACATAGGCTTGTATAGGGAAAAACTGAAACAATTCTTCTTCTCTGGAACCACATGGCACAGAGCTCTCATGTAATACATGTAGCAACAGCTTATGGTCCTCTACTAAGTTTGTTCAAATGGTGACTCGGGGGTCAAATTTGTTCCCGCCCCGAGGGTCACAGTTTTACATAGACTTATATAGGATTTTTTTTTTAAAAATCTTCTTCTCGCCAACTACAAGAGTCAGAGGTTTGATATGTTACATTTATTATAAGCTGATGGTCCTTAACCAAGTTTGTTCAAATAGTGACCCTGGGGTCACATTTGGTCCCGCCCCAAGGGTCACATGTTTTACATAGACATATATAGGGAAAAACTTAAAAAATCTTCTTCTCTGAAACTGCAAGAGCCAGAGGTTTAATATTTTGCTGTTGCTATAAGCTTATGGTCCTTTACCAATTTTGTTCAAATGGGGACCCTGGGGTCACAGTTTTACATAAATGCTTGTATAGGGAAAAACTGAAAAAAATCTTCTCTGGAACTGCAAGAGCCAGAGGTTTAATATTTTGCATTTGCTATAAGTTTATGGTCCTTTACCAAGTTTGTTCAAATGGTAACCCTCGGGTCATATTTGACCCCGCCCCAATGGTCACATGTTTTACATAGACATGTATAGGTTTTTTTTTTTTTTTAATTTGTTTTTTTTTAATTAATTTCTTTATTTTTGCTAGATTTTTTTTTTGATTTTTTTTTTCTTTTTTTTTTCTTTTTAAATATTTTTTTTTAATTTTTTTTTTTTTTTTTTTTTTTTTTTTTTTTTTTTTTAAAATATCTTCTTTTCTTTTCTTTTTTTTTTTAATTTTTTTTTTTTGAAATTTTTTGAATTTTTTTGGATTTTTTTTTTTTTTAGCTCTATGTTCGACCAGTCGGACCGGTAACAGAGGTGTTCTTGATTTAGTTAAACATGCTATATGTTGCCTCGTTAATACGGTTGGACCTTCATTTTTCATATGATCTTTACCAAACTTTACCAGATTCTTTAGTTATGGCCCTTGATTTAGTTAAAAAGCTATTTTTTGCCCGAAACTTTCAATAAAACGTAAATGGCAGTCACTCACTTCATTTATGTTATAAGAGCCATGTTAGCCAGTAGAGCGTCCACAGGCCCTCTTGGGCCTCTTGTTTTGTTTTACATCTACTTTCCGTCTTGTTTCTGTCTAATTGACGGCCGTCATTTTCCTGGATGACGCCTCTCATTTTTCCCAAATGACGCCCGTCGTTTAGTGATGACCATCATTTTTGCATTTTACGTCTGCCTAAACATAGCCCGTCGATTATTTCAGGCGTACCTCATTTGCATATTACGCCTCAAATTCCCGCTACTTGACGTCTTGTTTCCGTCTAGGTGAAGCCTGTTTTTAGCTCACCTGAGCCGAAGGCTCAAAGGTGAGCTATTGGGATCACTCTTCGTCCGTCGTCCGTCGTCCGTCCGTCGTTAACTTTTGCTTCAAATAACTTCTCCTCAGAAACCGCTTGGCCAATTTTGACTAAACTTCACGTGGATGATCCTTAGATGAATGCTTTTTAGATTTGTTAAAATTAGGTCAGCGCGACGTCCAAGATGGCTGCCATTACCATAAATGGTTGAAACCTTAAATAATCTTCTTCTCAAGAACCGCTGGACAAATTTCGACAGTTTTTCTTTTAAAATGATCGCCAACGTCTAGACTATCAAGTTTGTTCAAATGAAGTCCCCGGGATCAAAAATGGTTATGCCCCGGGAGTCCAAAGTTTTTATATTGAGATTTTGCATGTTTTTCATATAGACATATAGTAAAAAACTTTAAAAAATCTTCTTCTCTGAAACCACAAGGCACAGATGTCTCATGTATTACATGTAACATCAGCTTATGGTCCTCTACTAAGTTTGTTCAAATGGTGACCCTGGGGTCAAATTTGTCCCCACCCGGGGGTCACAGTTTTACATAGACTTTTATATAGGATTTTTTTTTTTTAAATCTTCTTCTCGGAAACTGCAAGAGCCAAAGGTTTGATATTTAGCATTTACTATAAGCTTAAGGTCCTTTACAAAGTTTATTCAAATGGTGACCCTGGGGTCACATTTGGCCCCGCCCCAAGGGTCACATGTTTTACATAGACATGTATAGGGAAAAACTTAAAAAATCTTCTTTTCTGAAACTGCAACAGCCAAAGGTTTAATATTTTGCATTTGCTATAAGCTTATGGTCCTCTACCAAGTTTGTTCAAATGGTGACCCTGGGGTTACATTTGGCCCCGCCCCAGGGGTCACAGTTTTACATAGGCTTGTATAGGGAAAAACTGATAAAAATCTTCTTCTCTGGAACCACATGGCACTGAGCTCTCATGTATTACATGTAGCATCAGCTTATGGTTCTCTACTTAGTTTGTTCAAATGGTGACCCTGGGGTCAAATTTGTCCCTGCCCTTGGGGTCACAGTTTTAGATAGAGATGTATAGGGAAAAACTTAAAAAATCTTCTTCTCTGAAACTGCAAAAGCCAGAGGTTTAATATTTTTCTTTTGCTGTAAGCTCATGGTCCTCTACCAATTTTGTTCAAATGGTGACCCAGGGGTCACATTTGGCCCCGCCCCGGGGGTCACAGTTTTACATAGGCTTGTATAGGGAAAAACTGAAAAAAATCTTCTTCTCTGGAACTGCAAGAGCCAGAGGTTTAATATTTTGAATTTGCTATAAGCTTATGATCTTCTACCAAGTTTGTTCAAATGGTGACCCTGGTGTCAAACATGGCCGCGCCCCGGGGTTCACAGTTTTATATAAACTTATATATATAGGAAAAAAACAATCTTCTCTGAAACTGCAAGAGCCAGAGGTTTAATATTTTGCATTTACTATTAGATTGTGGTCCTCTACCAAGTTTGTTCAAATGATGACCCAGGGTCAAAATTTGACCCCACTCCGTGGGTCACAGTTTTACATAGACTTATATAGGAAACACATTAAAGTCTTCTTCTCTGGAACTACAAGAGCCAGGGGTTAAATATTTTGCATTTACTATACTCTTATGGTCCTTTACCAAGTTTGTTCAAATGGTGACCCTGGGTTCACATTTGGCCCCGCCCCAGTGGTCACGTTTTACATAGACTTGTATAGGGAAAAACTTAAAAAATCTTCTTCTCTAAAACAACAAAGCACACAGTTCTCATATATTACATGTAGCCCTGGGGTCACATTTGGCTCTGCCCAAGGTGTTATTCTCTGGCACCTTCATTTTGTATTTGATCTTTACCAAACTGTGTCAGTGTCTTAAACTGTCTATATCAATGTTGTTATACACGACAGAGCCCACATTTCTTGAACAACCTTAACCAAACTTGCACAGATTGTATATGACCATAAGATTTCGAAGAAGTTCGATAATGTGCCAGTACTCAGGTGATCGCTTTAGGGCCATCTTGGCCCTGGCCCTCTTTTATTGGTTCAAATTAACTCAGGTGAGCGATATAGGGCCATCATGGCCCTCTTGTTTTCTATTTAATTTAATGATGACTGATTATTTGACGCTTGGATTTTTTTAAAAATTACGCCTTGTTTCAAGGCGTCGAATTTCGTACAGGTCTAAGGTCAATTTTCCTATTGACAACAAACGTTGCAGAACACTAATTTTCATTTGGTCGAGTTGCCCAGCAGTACAATACTTTTGTAGTTGCATCAAGTGACCGGTAAAAGTCAATAGGCCTATTTTGGAACAAGACTTTTTCATGGACAATTTCAGGTTTTAAAAAATGAAAATACATACAGTTAAAGGAAGTACAGAAATAATATCCTGCCATGTAATATCAAATCGCTGGACTTATTTAATGATATCATTATTTTTGTTGATATCTTTTGATGACCCTTTGATGGCTTTGTGGTAGAGTGCGGATGTCGTGGATTCAAACCCTGGCAGGGTCACAAGGGAATTACACTTCCCACCCATGACTTTGAACAAACCTAGCAGTTATATGGCCTATTCATTCCTTTTTTTGCAAGACCATTCGCTTTTATGAATGTCAGTAAAAATTGGTTCCATATATTGATTCCATATCAATTGAAATTCTGCGTTAATAGATGAACTACGGGCGATTTAAACGTGACTGTTAGAGTAGTTAAGACTATATTGATGTGCTGTTTGTTTAACGGTAGTGATATCTGCTAACTGCCATGTCTGATTTTATTGTTTAAACATTACAGCATTGATTTGTGATCAGGTTTAAGCTTTGCTGTTGACATCATTCGAAAGTCAAAAGGGTTTTAAATGAAATACTATTATTTAAACAAACCAAAATCCACTACAGAACAATATGTATATAACGTATACTGGAGCGCTAAGTTTGAAATTGTTTTAATATAAATAAGCAAGGTTTTACGTAAGCGTAAAAAAGCTGCCAATAAGTAAATAGACATGACTGTGGGCCTGTGAACTGATAGGAATGCAATTGTATAATTAATGAAAATCTGAAAGTTATCAGGCTGAAACAGTCTCCCCCACAATGTACAAAATCCGCTCTGATAGGAGCCAGAGATAAAATCATGATACAGTTACAATCTTCCCAGGTAGCAGCCTTTTTAATGACCCCTAACAAATTAACTGCAATAAAAGTAGCCAGTGCTAATGTGGAACAGCTGGCATCTCTGAGAGGAATAAAACAATGTACTTGATGAAAATTCAGTTTATTTATTTTATATATAGTGTTACTAGCACAGACTTGTTTAATACAAATGGAAATTGTATCAGTTGCTTTAAAATGAGAAAAATATTGTTTTACTTACTAATAGTATACAACAACTTAGATTGTATTTTTAATAATTGTATTTTACTGTCCAATCTTAGACAGTTCTCAGGAATTATAACATTATCAAAAATAAGTACACTTTGTAGTAATATAGTATAAATCTATTGATGTACATAATGTTCATGCATATTTAGAAACCCTCATAATCACATCAATATATATATACTTAAAACCCCTCAATATATATAACCCTCATTTAACCACATCAGTATAATTATATACTCGAGGGCTTAAAAAAACATCAGAACCAACAGATTATATCAAAGTTTAAAGGGACACACAGCAATCTTTTTTTTTAAAACTCGCGGTGTCCCATTAGTTTTTCTACATTACTTGCATTTGTTCAATTATTAATATTAATTATGAGGAGAGTATAAAGAAAACTGTTTTAGCAAATCACTAACTGTTGATTATAGTGTCTACCAATAATTTATATTTTAACCTATGAAAATATAAAAAGATAAATTGAAAACTCAAAATTGCATTGAATTATATGCAAGCAGGTTTAAAGTCAAATGATTCTGGATTAAAAAATTGAATCGCCAGTTTTAATGCTTGATCAAAACTCAACAAAATTGCCATGTGTCCCTTTAATATTTTATATTAAAATCAGTTGTGGGTATAAATCATTTCATATTCACTTCATCAAATGAAACTCTCAAAATTGATTATTGAGAAAAACGTTTTTTAATAAGTGTTTTTGACAATTTAAAAGGTCGAGACCTTAGTTTAACTGTTGCCTGTAAATGATATTGAAACTATATACACAAGGTGTTTTAAGCTCATTGATTATGTTTTTTTGCTATTGTCACATTTTACAAACTATTCTGTATTCTATAGATATGACTTGTTGAAGTGTTAAATGTATGGAAGGTATAAAGCAATCACAAATAAAGTTACATGCATTAAATACACATACATGATCATGCTTTTTGGTAAGTAAAAACACAATATGTCATACACTATGTATGATTCTATAACGTATATATGCAGGGGTGGATCTAGGATTTTCGAATATTTTAGTATATGATCACATGTAAAACGCTCGATTTAATCATCTAATCAAGATTCTGGGTAAGTGAAAGACAATGTGACACACACTATACATGTATCAATAATGTATCGGCATGGGCGGATCTAAAATGTTCCATTTGTTGGAGGATATGAATTGATAAGTGTTAAAATAGCTATAGGAATGTACTAATGAAGTTTGTGGGCAATTGTAACGAAACACAAGTCAACTATACATCAACTATGTATCTATGCCCTGTATATGTTTCTACAGGGGGCATATATTAAGGATTTGCAATTTCCTTGTGGCAGGGCCTGGGGGTATTTTGAGGAAATGGGATGCGGGTCCTTTATCTTTACACGTCCCGTAACAATGGCATGTTATGTTATATTACACCTAAGTAATTGGTCATTTCATCGTATCGACTTTGGTGTCGATCTTAAAAGGCGTTTTCTTCGTAATCTGCTTGCGGTGTTGTGTCAAGCTGACGTTTTTTTGAAGAGGCTTTGACTGGTGCAAAACATAGCAATTTTTCAAATCTCTCAAAATGACTTTCCTTCCCAAAGTTATACTCCATCTCATTTGAAGAGTTTTTGATGTGTAGACTCATCATTATGTGAACACTAAATATGAACGAAAAACACAAATGTACACTTTATAACATCTTGTAAGTTTTTGTCAGAGATGTAACTATTCTCCTCAGATCTCTGGTTTCATAATCAAGGCTAAGTATCATCTCACAACACACTCAACTCTGTGGATGCTTATCAGTGAGCAGTAATAAAACATGGCTGGGCAATGCTGTCCAGGCAATTTATCATGGTCATTAACAAGTGCTTATCTGGACAACCTGCTGGGGGAATAACAGTACTGGTAATTTTTATGATAGCAATGAATTTCTGGGTTTTTCGGTCTGATCTGTACCTTGTACGTAGGACTGGAAATGAGAGTTACTTTTTTTAACAAAAGGAATAACTAAGCAATGGATGCATCAATAGTGCTCACTGTGAAACTTGGCCAAGGTCTTATTGATACAATGATAGTTAAACTAACAATGATAGTTAAACTAAATTAACAACACAGACTTTTTAAAGTTCCGGTTGACAGCCATCATCAGAATTTAAATTTCTGACATAATCATTCAAATGCAAATTGATAAAAAATCAAAAATATTTTACGTGACGGTGTGGACAAGCTGATTTTTCTTCTTTTTCGCTTCTTTTTGGCATTATAAATAAAACCGATATAACGCTAAACTTTGTCGTAAAATATTCATGGATTCAATAAATTTCATGTATCTTCATCCATCAAAATACTTTTAAAGAGTTGAACTTATTCCATTCCAATACTTGCGTCATTCAGTTGCACTTACGATTTCATTCTGCTCCGTAAACATCCCGGACACATAAGGAAAGATTGCTCCAAAATATGTGTTTATACATTTCAAGTGTTTTAGACGAGTTCTCTAGGAATTCAAGTTGTAAAGCATGCTTATCGCCTACTACATGATTCACAGTCTGTTAACCATAGACAAATACAAAACCCATATATGGATCAGCTGCCTTTGGCAGCTGAATGATCACTCTCTCTATAAAAAAATGTATTTTCATTTTAAAAAAATAACTAAATTTTTTATATTATTTTTTTTAATTAAATCTAACAACTCGATAGTTTAAAGATTATCTAGAGTATAACGTTCCAAAACCTCAGGAATAATTTTAAATGAATTGTTCTTTAATTATTTGAAAATATGCGTGAAATAAGATACGACTTATAAAACATACTTATGCCTAAATAAATCATAATTTTATTTATAACGTAATCATATTAAGAGACATTTTTCGAATCCTGTACATGTTAAAGGCACTAACCCTCCAAATAACAGGGACATTTACACTGCAAACTTGTTTATTAAAACTCTGTCCAGGTGTTCAGGTAAAATAATAATTTAATGTATATGTGCCGATTACAAGTATGGTTTATATTCACAGGTTCTTAAAATAGCTGTGATTGAATATGGTTGAATGAATTAAGTGTTGGTAACTCTTAATTCAGCATTCCAGTTTTGCAGTTTGGTCTGGCTGATAGAGTTTGGATTCTCAAAATGTGTAAGTTATATATAATTATATACCTCGTCATCAGTAGGTTTAGAAACAGTGAACATTATATTGTAAAATTTGGCTGTTGTTGGCAGGATAGCATCTTTAACAATGTAAACAAAAAATCTCACATTTTTAGTGCATTCAGTACGCAAACATTTTTTACAATTTTTAGCTCACCTGAGCACTTCGGCTCTTGTGACCACTCTTCGTCTGTCGTCTATTGTCCGTCATCCTGTCGTCCGTCGTCAACATTTAGCTTGTTTACATGATAGAGGCCACATTACTTGAGCAATCTTAACCAAACTTGCACAGACTGTAATATGATCACAAGATCTCGGACAAGTTCGATAATGGGCTAGATCGGACCAGTAACAACAGAGTTGTGGCCCCTGAATTAGCAAAAAATGCAGTTTTTCATGTTGTTAACACGATACAAGCCACATTTCTTGAGCAATCTTAACCAAACTTAGACAGGTTGTTTTTTGCCAGCAGAGCTCATGGGATGGCAAGTTGTCAGTTGTCCGTCCGTCCATCGTTAACTTTTGTCTCGTTAAGACGATAGGGCCTTCATTTTTCATCTGATCTTTACCCAAACTTTAATAGTTTGTTAATATCAATGAAAGCTCGAACAAGTTCAAAAACTATATTCTGCCTCATTAAGACGATATATAGGGCCTTCATTTTTCGTTTTATCTCTACCAAACTTTAATAGAATTGTTAATATCTATGAAAGCTTGGACAAGTTCGAAAACCAGCCATATCGGTCCAGTAACAGCAGAGTTATGGCCCTTGATTTAGTTAAAAATGCTATATTTTGCCTGGTTATAAAGACGCTAGGGCCTTCACCTATTGCTAATGTTGATGAAAGCTCGGAAAAGTTAGAAAAACAGCCAGATCGGACCAGTAACAGCAGAGTTATGGCCCTTGATTTCCATTGAAAATGCTATTTTTTGCCTCATTAATACGATAGGGCCTTCATTTTTCATCTGATCTTTGCCAAACTTTTCCAGATTTTTTAGTTATGGCCCTTGATTTAGTTAAAAATGCTGTATTTTGTCCAAAACTTTCAAAAAAACTGCAGTCACTCGCTTCATTGATGTTATAGTGTTAGCGAGTTGAGTGCCCACAGGCCCTCTTGTTTAAATTTTTTTTTTTTTTTTTTTTTAATTATTTTTAAACGCCATGTTGATTTGATGAAACTTAGCAGGAAGCATTGGTATGATGTCTAGTTCCGGTTCGCTGATTTTTGACGGCCCTTTGACATGTATTACTTTAAATTTTGGCTTGTTGGATTTCTACGAAATTTGGCAGGAAGCATCAGTATGATGTCTAGTTTTGCAAATCGCTGTATATCAATGAAATCTTGGACAAATTCGAAAACCAGCTAGATCTTGTTAGTAACGACAGAGTTATGGCCTATGATTTATTGTTGAAAACTGCCTATATTGTATTTTCCTTGGTCCAGATTGTTAATATCAGTAAAAGCCCCCTGCCTCCTAGACAACAGCAGACTTATTGTTAAGTTTTACCAGGTGAGCGATCTATGGCCATTCTGGCCCTCCTGTTTTTGATAGTGTGAAATATGGGATACTCTTAAATTGTTCAACCCATTTAATGAAACATTTCGTGAGTTGCATGCTTTGTTAAAACTAATAAAAAATGTTTTTGTTTTATTACGGTGTTTGATTGGTTAGTTAAAACTTAATTTAACATCATACAACATATACATATTCTCTTCCCATGCCCTGCCCTTCGTGGGTTAAATTGTCCTCAGCAAGTTGACCGACTACATGTTTGAGCAGTCCCCAATACAACAACAAAAATACACACTATAAATCACCTGCCTACTTTTAAAAACATTTCCTCTAATTCAAAAACAAGGAAATTAAAGTCCTGTATTTATTTTGAAGGAATTCCGGAGACAGGTGCCCTTAACGCTTCATTAACGCTTCATAATATTCATACAGCAGATGAGAACCATTCCATATATAGAAAATTGATTTTGCCGCCTGAGAGATTTAGTAATTAATAGAGATATCTGAATTTCATCGATTAAAATCATTAAAACACGACCGTTGCTTTTAATAAAGATGTTCCATGACATTTTTAGACCAATCCTAATGGATGCGTCAAGTTCCCATTTGTCAACACTTCATTAGGTTCCTGCAGTCGAGAAACGGTCGGAATTGATTTTGTCGCCCGAGAGATGTATGGCGATTAATACAGATATCATGTCCATATGGATTTCTGTATCTGAATCTAATACAATCTAATCGCGGCCCAATTAATATATTGAGTATAGTACAGAGATTATGGTGATTGATTTTAATAGAGATAGTAAATTTTCTTTCAGCTGCTTTTAAGATTCGACCATGTATTCAGTCAAATGAGACTTTAAAGTATTAAGGGCAATCTTGTTTGATTTGTGACGTCATATTATATATATAGTTTGTCTGTATACCTGTAACTTGAATATTTGAAAATAATTTAAATAGTTCAAACCGAGTGGTGTTTGCATGTTACTTATTGTTGATTATATTGCACCATGCAGTAATATGGTAGAATAACGAAGAAATAGTGAAGACACAAAATTATATAGAGATTATTTAACTGCTGGGTTTGACACTTTATTGACATCACGACTCGGCGTCACAGTTTAAATTACGTTTGTGTTCGCAGTTCGTTATTAATATTTACTGGTTATTAATATTTACTGAGAAATCCCGATCATTCATCCATAGAAATAAATTACCTTTAATTTAAATATTTACAAGGGTTTTTAAATGAAAACGATACTTCATTAATAAATCAAGGTGGTAATTTTAATGTTGTTAAATACTTCATGATTGCCATGTGTCCCTTTTAAAAGAGTTATACATACAGTCAGATGCACTTTAATGTGCCCTAATGGACTGTGGGGCTATAAACCTTTGGCAGACACACAAACAACATGTAAGAGAAATACTTCAAAATTGCATTGATTATAATAACTGTGCTGTTTATACCAGTTTTGTAAAAAGCAAGTGAAAAGTGCTGATTGCTTTTTATTGACTTAAAAATCATTGATACCAAGGGCTGTAGGCCCGCCGTTTTGATGTTTATGCATGTTAGATTATTTCTAAGGTTTATAGTCCCTCTACCATATGAGCCCCCCCCCCCCCCCCCCCCCCCCCCCCCCCCCCCCCCCCCCCCCCCCCCCCCGGGAAGAATGACTTTAAAACTGCTTGCATATATTTAAATTAAAATATGAGAATTCTATTTCCTTCATTATTTCCTTCATTATTCTACATATTTTTTTAAATATATTAGTGGTGCAATATTATCAAAAGTCAATAATATATAAAAACAATTTACTTTGAACTGTTCTAACAATTAATATTAATCATTGAACAAATGTAAGTTACGAGAAAAACAGGATACCATGAGTTTTTAAATCAAGATTCCCGTGTGTCCCTTTAAGACTTTTTATGGCAAGCGAAAAAAAAATTATTCGCTAATTTCCAATATCGGAATTGCTTATTCCATTATCAGAAATTTAATTCCGTTATCGGACATCAAATTTCAGATATCGTTATTGCTATAACCGAAGTCGGATCCGAATTAAGCAATTCCAATATCAGTTTGGCTAATTTATCATACTTGCCAACCATCCCAGTTTACGCATAACAGTCACGATTTTACACTCTTTTTACTTTTTATTTAGGTAACTTAATCAATGAAGGAAGCTGACAAAAAGTGTCACGGTCTGAATCACCACTAAGAAGGGGAAACTTCATCAGACCGTGACATTTTGTATTTTTCAGGGACCTGAAATGCTGAAAAATGCATCTCAGTGTATCTAGGTTAAGTGGGAAGTAGGGTGGTGGCATGCACCCAGACCCATAGCTGTCAATTCATACTGCTTCTTCATTTAACGTGCTTGGAGGATAGGATTTGACACTTGGGACCGCACGGTTTAGTCGTCCCATTCTGGCTGACAAAGCTGGGGAAGTAGCTTGTCTAATGACACACCAAAGTTGAATGTGCTATCCACTGGGCCACCGCAGCCCCCTCTCCAATATTTGGGATATTCTCGCCATCGGTAACATTTTTCATCTTAATTGCTCCCATTTTAGCAAGTCCTGCACTTTTTTTAAATGTTTGGAATATTATTACCTCCCTTTAGGTAATCCTGGTATTAACTAGACAGAAACTGTTGTCATATAACATACCTACTGTTTAGTTGACTGTTTAGTGTACAGAAAGTAATTTAATTGGTAGTTGTTTTATTAAAAAACATATTGATCATACAATTTTAAAGATCTAAATAACAGTTTTGACAGTTGTAAAGATGTTTGTACCATTAATAAAGAACTATATCAGCATAAATTAACTAAGACTTTATAAAAATGGTTTACAGATCTGTTTAAATTGCATCTCGATTTCAACAACTGACTTTTGCAGGAAGTCCTGTTTCAGGACTTCAGGAACACACAACAAATCATTATTCTTCAACTTGCTTTGACTTTTATATTAAAGGGACACATGGCAATCTTGATTTTTAGCTCTTCTGATCAGAGATCAACAGAGCTTATGCCGTGGTGTGGCGTCCGTCGTCCGTCTGTCCGTTCGTCCGTCTGTCTGTCCGTAAACTTTTTTTTGTAGCGACAACTCCTCTGAAACTACTGAATGGATTTTCATGAAACTTTACAGAAATGTTGCCCATGAAGTCTAGTTGATCCTAGCAAAAATTCATGTTGATGTCAAATCCAAGATGGCCGCCAAATCTAAAAATAGGTTTTTAAAAAACAAGTTTGTAGCGACTACTTCTTGAAACCTCTAAATGATATTGATAAGGGACTTTTTCTAAAATGATCAGCATGACATGATGTTGGTCCTTGTCGAAAATCGTTTTGATTCGACGTTAAACATGGCTGCCAGCGGCCATCTTTGTTTACATAGAGTTATATAATGAAAACTTGTAGCGACTACTCCTCTGAAACTACTTGACGGATTTTCATGAAACTTTACAGGAATGTTGCTCTGGATGTCTTATTGATCCTAGCAAAATTTCAGGTCGGCCGAAAATTCAAGATGGCCGCCACGGCTAAAAATAAATTTTCAAAATACAAGTTTGTAGCGACTACTTCTTGAAAATTATAAGTGATATTGATATGGGACTTTTTCTAAAATGATCCGCATGACATGATGTTGGTCCTTGTCAAAAATCGTTTTGATTCGACGTTAAACATGGCTGCCAGCAGCCATCTTTGTTTACATAGAGTTATATAGTAAAAACTTGAAGCGACTACTCCTCCGAAACTATTTGGCGGATTTTCATGAAACTTTACAGGAATGTTGCTCTTGATGTCTAATTGATCCTAGCAAAATTTCAGATCAGCCAGAAGTTCAAGGTGGCCGCCACAGCTAAAAATAGATTTTTAAAAAATAAGTTTGTAGTGACTACTTCTTGAAAACTATAAGTGATATTGATATGGGACTTTTTCTAAAATGATCAGCATGACATGATGGTTATCCGAGTCGAACATTATTTTGATTCGACGTTAAACATGGCTGCCAGTGGCCATCTTTGTTTACATAGAGTTATATAATGAAAACTTGTAGCGACTACTCCTCTGAAACTACTTGACGGATTTTCATAAAACTTCACAGGAATGTTGCTCTTGATGTCTAATTGATCCTAGCAAAATTTCAGGTCGGCCGGAAATTCAAGATGGCCACCATGGCTAAAAATAGATTTTCATAATACAAGTTTGTAGGGACTACTTCTTGAAAACTATAAGTGATATTGATATGGGACTTTTTCTAAAATGATCAGCATGACTGACATGATGTTGATCCTTGTCAAAAATCGTTTTGATTTGATATAAACATGGCTGTCAGCGGCCATCTTTGTTTACATAGAGTATATAATGAAAACTTGTAGCGACTACTCCTCTGAAACTACTTGACGGATTTTCATGAAACTTGACAGGAATGTTGCTCTTGATGTCTTATTGATCCTAGCAAAATTTCAGGTCAGTCGGAAATTCAAGATGGCCGCCACGGCTAAAAATACATTTTCAAAAAACAAGTTTGTAGCGACTACTTCCTGAAATCAAAATCTAATCAGTAGAGCTTCAAGGTCATTGACCTCTTGTAACTTTTACCCTGGTTACATTTAAATAAATCAAATTTTAAGTATTCACTATTTCGACTTATTATACTTTAAGTTTTAATATAGTATTGGTGCAATAATACCAGTAATTAATATTATGCAAAAACAAATTGCTTAATACTATTTTTATAATTAATATTAATGATTGAACAAATGCAAATAATGCAGAAAAACCAGTGGGACGCCGTGAGTTTTTAAAAAACAAAGATTGCCGTGTGTCCCTTTAAAGTTCCATTATCAACAGAATGCGCATTTGGTTCAAGCAGGTGAGCAAACTTAGGCTTTACACGTTGCAATCTCTTAATATTAAACACAATAATGGCTAGACTTTTTCAAGTAGCCCCTTTTTGTACAAAACACGTTGAAATATATCTGGAATATTACTGGAATTAGGTGTATATAATAGTGTATAGCACAGGCAATTTTTAGCTTGACTATTCGAAGAATAAGAGAGCTTATGTAATCACCCCGGCGTCGGCGTTGGCGTCGGCGTCCAACATCAAGGTTTGCGTGTATGCTGTGTTTACAAGTCTATATCTCTTACATTTCTTATCCTAGCACAACTAAATTTGGCCATGGGCTTCCTTATAGCATTATCTATAGGGCGGCATAAGCAATTTTGGTTCCTGTAACCCATGGGCTCCCATGGAACCCAAATTATGATAGCCCATAAAATGTGTCCCATTTCACATCAAATTTTGCGTGTAAGCTGTGTTTACAAGTCTATATCTCTTACAATTCTTACCCTAGCACAACCAAATTTGGCCATTAGCTTCCTTATAGCATTATCTTAAGGGCTGCTTAAGTAATTTTGGTTCCTGTAACCCCTGGGCTCCCATGGAACCCAAATTCTGATAGTCCTTAAAATGTGTCTGTTTCACATCAAATTTTGCGTGTAAGATGTGTTTGCATACATTTCTTGTCCTAGCTGAACTAAATTTTGGAATTGGTTTCTTTATAGTATGTTGTAAATGGTTGGATTACTAATTTTGTCTTCCGCAAATTCTGGGCTCCCATGGAACCCAAATTGTGATGGCCCATAAAATGTGCAATAAAGGCAGATCTAGGTTTGCATGTAAGCATGTATATATCTATAATTTTGGTTTGGGATTTCTTATAGCATTATGCATCTTATTCATACTTGACCCATATTGGGGCATGGGCTCCCACTCCCCCCAGCCGCCCCCACTCCCACCCCACTCCACATGTTTTTTTTTTTGTTGACATATTTCTGTGTTGTTTTAGTCAATTCGTACACATATATGTTGCACCCCCCCACCAACCCAAACCCCCCACTCACCCTCGCACCCCCCCCCCCCCCCCCCCCACCACCCCCCAATCCCACCCCCACTTGAAACTCTATTTTTTTATTATTCTTTTTACATATTTCTGTGTTGCTTTTGTCAATTCTTAAACATGTTGCCCCCTTCACACCCAAGCCTCCCCTCCCCAGCCACTCCCATCCCCCCCCCCCCCCCCCCACCCCACACACTCTAAACTAGAATTTTTTTATTTTTTTTTACATATTTCTGTGTTTTTTGGTCAATTCTTACACATAGCTTCTTACACATATGTTGCTCCCTCCCCCCACACCCTGCTTCTCTCCCCGCCCCCCTCACCCCCACACACACCCACAAAACTCTTTTTTGGGGGTGTACAGATTTGATTGAATTGAAATTCGATTTTTTATTTTTTATTTTTTTTACCTATTTCTGTGTTGTTTTGGTCAATTCTTACACATATGTTGCCCCCCTTACCCCACCCCCACATAGCTTATTACACATATATGTTGCCCCCTCCACCCCCTCCAACCCACCCAAGAGAGAGTGGAACCCACCCCAGAGACAATGGAACCCACACCACAGAGAATGGAACCCACCCCAGAGACAATGGAACCCACCCCAGAGAGAGTGGAACCCACCCAAGATAGAGTGGAACTCACCCCAGAGAGAGTGGAACCCACCCCAGAGAGAATGGAACCCACCCAATAGAGAGTGGAACCCACCCCAGAGAGAGTGGAACCCACCCCAGAGAGAGTGGAACCCACCAAGGAGAGAGTGGAACTCACCCCAGAGAGAGTGGAACCCACCCCAGAGAGAGTGGAACCCACCCAAGAGAGAGTGGAACTCACCCCAGAGAGAGAGTGGAACCCACCCCAGAGAGAGTGGAACCCATGCTACAGAGAGTGGAACCCACCCAGAGAGAGTGGAACCCACCCCAGAGAGAGTGGAACCCACCCCAGAGAGTGAACCCCCCCCCCCAGAGAGAGTGGAACCCACCCCAGAGAGAGTGGAACCCCTCACCCCAGAGGGAGTGGAACCCACCCCAGAGAGAGTGGAACCCACCTCAGAGACCGTGGGACCCACCCCAGAGAGAGTGGAAGGCAAAAAAGGAATACAAAAACACATGCCCTGTACTCTTATCAAATTTTTGATATTGCAATATTCACATTTCAGATATTGTAGGTGCTATAACTGAGACTGAAATTATTCTTTAAAATTATCTGTGTTTCAGATATTGTAAATGTGCATTTGCGATTAAAAATAAATACAAGACAACAGGGACATTTTCACAATTTAAATTGTTATTATAGTGGGAGCCCAATTTTAAAAAAAATAATGGTATTTCTCTATTGGTAACAATTCGTCAATCAATTTATGGAAGCATAGCCAAATCTTCTAAATTTTCCCATTTTATGCAAAACAAGATCCACCTATTTCTTTATTCTACAAGTTTTTAAGCTAACTAAAATGATTATGTATTTCAAAATGAAAGTTTTCGTATTGATTGTTTATATCATGCTCAAAAATGCCTAATTATTGTAAATCAAACTACACATAGTTTTGACAGATGCAGAAGAAAGGTTGAAATCCACCAAAGTCAGAGATTTGTTTTTTCAGTTTTACACTGAATATGAAATTACCATTCTTAAAAATACACTGGACAGATGTGTCAAATTATGGAAATAATTCAATAAACATCAAGAAAAAAATTTGCATTTTAGTAACAAGCAGGACTTTGCATATGTAAAATATACACATTTTCTAAGTAAAATTCTAACAATTTGTGGCATGCCACCTAACTGTTATACAAGTTAAGAAAAGCCACAAAATTCCAAATAAATCAGCATTGATTAATAGCTGTATGTATGCTACAAAGTAAAGTTTTTATACATATTAATCATATTTTACAGGTTAAACACTTCTAAAAAATGTTCACAGTATGCTTTAGCATAATTTATATATTAGATGAAAGATTTTGTGGACCGTCCTATAACTAACTACATGTACCAAACTTAATTTTAGTGAAATTTAAATTTTGAAAACATATTACAAACATCACATCCTACATGTTCATACCAAAGAATTATAGTTCAATTAAAAAACTCAAAACTACAGCTGCTGTTAGAGACAAAATTTGAAGGGAAAAAACAACAATTCAAAAGCCGCATACAATTAACATGTCGCCAGTTGTCAATCATTTATCCATTTCAACCAATCAAACCAGAACGATACCTCCGACAAACAACAGCATGTGTATAAAGCACGTGCAACTATGTTATATAAACTATTGTCAATATACTCCAACATCAACAATAGGGCGGAGATATCTAAGTTCTGGCGACATGTCAATTAAACATGTAGTGTGTTTTCTGAGTATTATTTTCCAGTTTTCATCTGATACTTGCCTAAAGGTACGAATCTTAAAACTCGATCAATCAAAAGATCTAGATTCCTCCAGTAGAAAAATCCAATACAAAAATGAGTTGTGTATCATGTTATCTATAATGCTAACCAATTTTCCCCATTCAATTCTATTTTCACTTTATCCTGTGTTAACTATACTTTATACAACTAAAAAAATGCAATGATCTCAAAAATAAAAAAGCAAGTGAATTAAAAAAAAAAAATATCAGGTTTTCCAAAAAAGAAAACTGCAAAAATTGACTCCAAAACTCCACTTCAAGACTCCACTCCAGCTTTTTTGGCTCCATGCCAAAATGTGTTACCCTCTCCATGCCAAAATGTGTTGTTTGAAATATTATTACCTCCCTTTATGTATTCCTTGTATAAACTAGAAAGATACAGTAACTGTTGTCATAATATACCAACTGTTATGTTTACAGAATATAAATAAAATTGGTAGATTCAGTAAAGAAATAAAATGATCATAAGAGATAAAAATTGAATATTGAAATAAAATATAGGTGGCAG
>JAWPHD010016827.1:0-47774 GCA_037043455.1 Cyrtodaria siliqua
GCAGGAAAGCGAAAATAAGTAAATCATCGCTAGGCTATATTCTCTAACTTTCTAGGCAGCAATAATAGGCATATATTAAGTACACAGTTAAAAGGATCCATCGGAAGCCATGAATCTTAGCACTGGCTTAAGCCTTTTTGTCTTTGTTAAAGTCATAGTTACCGAGTTCGATGATCCCGAATGATCAGTTAGTAATACATTACTGATTCGTAGCGCGGGGAGAACATTGTACACCCGACACACTGCAGTAATTTGGGGGTAAAATGAAGTAAAAGGCTGTTTTGAATGACAGACAATACAGTATAGGGATTCTTCGTAAACAACAAACACAGATAAGGGAGGAAAAAAGCATACTAGGTTGTATGAAGCCCATGGGAGGTTCGTAGTAAGGTATAAGTTTTACGGCGCCACACTGCACTAAACGCAGACTTGGTTTTAATGGGTTTCGAACCCACGAGCAATCAAACATTTTCAATTATATTACACACGCTGAAACTTTACCCACTGAGCTATGGAAGCTATATAGCAATGACACGGATAAGTAAAATACATCTGATAAAAACAAGTTAAGCTTTGGTTGTTTATCTCTATCGAGTGTGTAAACATTGCCAATTCATGTCGGTACACCTGTTCTTGTATTACGTATTTTTCGATTTACTTTTATTTTGAAGTTTCATATTATAAAAAATAAAACATAGCTGCTTGTGATCGTTGAACGAGTGTGAACATAATTAGATAAAATTGTTCGGTTCTTTTATGGCCGAAATCGACTTTGGAAGATCACTGCAATACTTGTCTTTTGTTGTATATATATACATGTTTAACTATATGTTCAGAATGCTCTTTAAAAAGCCGATATTTCTGTTTCTTAAAGGACATTTATGTCATTTGAATATATTTTAAATATAAGTTTCCTATGTATTCTATACATATGCTTTATATTTAAATAATTGAAAGTTACAATAATCTCGAATGGTTCTAGGTTGTCAGGTTGGTCTAGTAGATAACATAGTAGACTAGGATTTTCCGTCGAGTCTTTTTATTTGTAACCTTAACGGATATGAAATAGACGTTGTGTCAAACATTAGTGTATAATATTACCGCCAAATTTGTATTGCATCACCCGATGTACTCAGGCGTAAATTGAAACAACGGATTAGAAACGTACGCTTCGTTAAAAGGGTATGATCACTTTTAACTCTTTTTTTTACTTAAACAATACCTGTTTCGTCATGGATCTGAACGCTGCCTGTTGTGTGATGAGCGTCAACGCAGCGTATAGGGGATACAGCACACTTTGTACACTGAGATATTAAACTTATTTATGCGGCATAGTGTGTAAAGTTTAATTATATTCAATTGATTTTATAGCGTAATTCTCTAAGTTGTAACGCTTCCGAATATACGTACTTCATTAACTGTTTCATTTTACGTTTTAACAAGCATACTCAGCCTGTACAGTACATGTTTGATAGTACGAGTTGTCCGTCCATTAGCTAATTCTTGAGACTGAACACCATAATTGTATTAACCTATTTTTCCAAAAGTCCCGTGAACAATTGTTTTCAATACGATCTTGGAGGAGTTCGACTAATCAATGAACTGATGCATGCGCTGCATGATCGTTATCCTGATTATTAAAAAGAATGACAATGTATTGCTATAAAATTAGCTGGATCCGAATTTGACCCAATTTGACACAGTTTATTTGAGTAAGAGTAAGAGCCTTTGCTTATAAAAAATATCTAAAAGAAAAAAGAGCTTGTAAACGAGATTAGCTTAAATAAAGCGATTTAGAATTTTACAAAATTTGACTGGATGGTTTATTTCAATTAAAAAAAGTGTGTTACAGAGTTAAATTCCTCGATTCCTCGTTTCCTGTCCAGCTATACGTCCAATCCGCGTCACATAATTAGTTGAATTATTACGAGCATATGTATCACCAACACATGTTATAGGTCGCATACACTTTGGAGTTATATGTTTCGGTCAATGTCAAGGGTCCATAAATAATTTGTTTATATCAAAATGCAAATTTCAGAACATGGCAAGCTAAATCAGGTGTTCTTTTTAAATGATATTTTTTAAATGCGTCAGATATTTATGTTTGCAAGCGTATCAGCAATTTTAACACCTGTTTATTTATTGACAGATATATTCTATATTTGGAATGTTAATGCTATAAAAAGAACTATATCTATACCAATTCACGAAACGAAGATTCTACCTAGGAAAAGTGGGTGGTCTGCCTCCACCAAAAATTTATCGAACATGCATTTTTCCTGGGTAGAACCAGTACTGTACACCTCCTGCCATCCGTAAGAATCGGCACTTTCTCACTAAAAGCGTATATTTATCGACGTATCACAGGGATGTATTTCCTTTAGTTTAATTATTTATATTACTTGTGTATGTTGCGACAGTTTGTTTCCTTATAACATTATATTAAACAATATATACTTTTAAATAGTGTAAATAATAAATTGTTACCAATAATTAGTGTTTCATCAATATATTTCACCGGTATTAATGCTCATTTACAACTACATTTAGTCGAATATTTAACTCTAACCTATGTAATAAATACATTAACCGAAAATAGCAAGGTCTCATCTTGGACATTTTCCAAAGTAAACACCTATTAAAGGACGCAATGAGTATGTCAAAAAATCTGTTCACGCTGATTGGTTCGAAAGAATGAATAAATAGCTACCGTTTCAGTCACGATAGAGGTTTTGCAGAGCTTAAACGTGTTATTAATTTGGATTTACTTCTTATATTACTAATCACCGTAAACAGTAAGTCAAATTAATCTTATTAATTTAATTGCTTTCTTCTAATTGTATTATAACTTTTGGACTGGTATCTCTGTTTTCTGTTTGGCTTCAATTAACGAATAGACGAAGAGCCGTCGTAGCAACCTGTGTGATTGAGTGATCGGCTTAGGTATACACAAACCGACTTAATTAGCCCGAGTTATAAAGACGATGTAAGTTGAATGAAAAGGGTTAACAACATACAAGCGCTTGAGGTCATGCCGATTATCACATTTATCAGGATTTTGGACCCAATATAGACACACTGGAAAAAAGCACCAAACTTTCCTCAAATGTATGTTATATATTTCATCATACGTTTAAGAAGAGTCCCTTAAGATTCATGAACCCCCATTAAGTTCTCCGAGTATTAACTTTCATACCCCATCCAACCCTTTCTCCAAGAAGAGAAACGGGGTTGGCTGGGGTATGAAATACAACCTTAATTTCGGCTTTAAAAGTTTGCGTATTGTAAATTTAAAACATTTATTGCCATCATACCTTATAAAGGTCGTCACAAAACTACACTCAATACAATCACTGTAAACCAGTTCACGGACACTGAGCTACTGCCAGCAATACACACGTTGATTGTTATCGATACATGTGTAGTAGTTGTAGTTGATTGATATTTTTTGAAAATGTATTGACCTGGTGCGATATTTAACTATACATTAAGTGGAAATCCAATATTAGGTGCATGGTTATTATATGTTGGACAACACAAGTTTCGCAAGACCTTCTAGGGACACAGATTACACATAATTATGAATATTGATGTAATTGTTTGAAGATATTAGAAATGCAAGGTAAGGATGTGATTAAAAAAACGTGTTATTTTATATTTTTTTAAGCGAAGTCCCTCCCGTATATTAAAAACAATTTGTTTCATTATGCAAACGTTTTGCTTTGAGCAATTTTAATGTTTTGCATTATAACAATAAATGCCAGGTACCTCATTGTTTCAGATTTCGTAATTTTAAAATCACCTACCTTTTCATTGAACTAAGAACGATTTTCGTTGACCTATAAAAGTATGTTTCTTTAAAAAGATGTGACTACACTGTAAACATGGTAAAGAAACATATTTTATGTATTAACGAAACGAATATATAAGCATGCATAACGTTGTAGTTCTGCAGTGAATAATATATAAACATGTCTCGTTTAATCTTAATCAATGGAGTGAACTAACAGTTGTTGAATATAAATCGTACAGCGTATTATGACTATAGTGTTAACGAATTGCTTGTTTCGTTCAAATAATAAAGAACAAATTAGACGCACTGGAATAATGGAAAATAATACACTATGTGAAGAATGCATATTTTACTTCTTTCCATTAAACAGATTTATTAAACGTTATAGATAATTTCTACTGATATGTCTTCTGCAGTCCGTTTAAATCGAATTGTGTGCCGAAATGAAAAGTAAAAGTTGAAAGAACAGATCAAAAAGACAAGGTTTTTTTTGTCATTTTTGCATCGATACTAAAAGTATACAACATTTGATTCAAACATACAAAGTAGATATAAAAATCGAACAGGACATTTAGCATTCAAGGACCCAGTCACCCACAAACAAAACAGAAAAAAACACAACTAAACAGATGATAAAAATGCAAGATAAGACATCACAAACATAAAGGGGTTGACAACTGGCATTGGAAATGCCAGTGGCAAAATAGTCGCTGGGGGTTTAAACCGGGTTCTAGGGTGCACTAAACCACAATATTACCCTATTGTCATCCCAATATACGGGACAGTGCAATTAAAGATATCCCCGCCAAGTTATAATCTCTAACAAATAATGCAGAATTAATAGGCAATACAAGTAAAACACATTCATGATCATGCATACATACTATTTAAAAAAAAGCTAAGAAAGCTACACAGTAAGTACTCAGTAACATGATAGAAGTCAGAGCAACAAGAGAGCATCCCGTTATGGGTACGACAAGATCATAGGGTCACACTTGAACAAACAGTCGAAACATGTACATATGTACATTTAAACTTCACACACATAAACAAAGACATTCCATGTCATAAGTAGCTCAATTCAAACAGCGACATAAAATAGAAGATATCCATATTTATTTTCAAAACAATTATATCATTAATATACTGAACAGTAAAAGAAAGGTATAATGGGTATTTCCGCTATATATTGTATGTTTAATATGCTGCTTCTAATCAAATAGCACAGGTCGACATTCCTGTCAACAGCACATAACACACCAATTACCACTTTAAAGTTTCATTATTGACAACATGCGCATTTGACTCCAGCAGGTGAGCTAAGAAAGGCTTTAAACTTTGCAATTTCTTAACATTAAACACAATACTGAAATGGCCTGACTTGTTTCAAGCGAAACTTCAACATTTATGATTTGTATGTAATAAAGTATACTTTGATTAAAGGTCTACTACATGACAGAGTTGTCCTTATAGTAATTAGTTGTAGCTCCTTTTTGTACAAAACTCGTTGAGAATATTACTTGGAATTAGGTGTATATACTAGTGTATTTAGGCAATGTTTTGATTAAGTATTTCTTTTTCTTTTCAGTATATTTACCAGAGTACTACAGGGGTGAATTACATTTGATCCCATTACGTTCCGTGTTAGCCGTGTATACAACCTGGAGCGATTTTTATTAGTTGAACATATGTAACACTAATTTCATTTTTATCACAAAATCATCCCGGTCTTAGTCATAAACTTACTATTTACCAACAGCTCATACTACATAATAAAAGTTATACAAATAAGTTTGTAACTTTTTAAAAGTCAGCTTAAAATGCCATTTTTAAAGAAATAAAACACGAGCGTTTTGATATCCAACGTTGTTCACACCTTGCCTTTATTAATTTTGGCGCTAAAGGCCATGCTTTATGACGTTTTGTCGATTACGTTTGTCAGACATGGTGGCAGTTTTAAGTTCATATTATTATGTTTTACACATTTGTCTATAATGTAAGTTGATAAAAATATCTTAAACTCGTCTCGACCCCATTCCATAAAATATTAATGAAACTCGTTATGAATTATGTTTAATTAATAGCTCGTTCATAAATCTGATATAAAATGCTCAATGACTTGGCAGAAGCCAGAGCAACAAGTTCACAAACCATAAAGGGTACGATAAGACAAAGTTTAAGACAAGCATCAGACGCTATGTCCTTTAAGGATTTAGGTAGACACAATGAGAGAGGAACTCATAGTGGCGAAATGTAAATGAGACAACCACTAAACATGATGTGCGTTGCAAAATGCTAGGACCATCACCTCTTTTGATAAACTGTTTAAACATGTTAATAAAGAGTGTAGGAAAGCGATTATGACTAAGGATCTTACGAAGTTTGTACATCACACCATCATAGAAGTCAGGTTGTGATAGTTCTTGTCGCAGAAGTGTTCTTAAATTACTTATGTATTTTAGAAGTAGATCAGGGTTTCGATAATAATATTTTGCAAATGGTTTTCGAAGTTTAATGTAATGGTACCCTGATGGAGTAGCTTCTTAGTTATACAAATATAACGAATATTAAAGTCCTCAACTCGAATACAAGCTCTAAAAAACGAATAACATGTGAAACATAGACCCCATAAAAATTAGCTCGGGGAATATCCCCATCTGATTGGGGATAATTACAAATATATAAAAGAATCAACTTTTCATAGATTTTACTTACTATTTCTCTATTTTCAATACAGAAATGTAAGTAAAAAAAGGAAGTGACAGTCAAAAAGTCAATACATGTTTAAACACGTGTTGAATACCTAATATTTCAAGAGCTAATCGTTTTAATGTTTCACTTAGTTGTACAAAATCGATATAGTATGACGCACCTATATAGCATGTACAGAATCGCGCTGAAGGTGCGAAACAATCGAATGCAAGCAATACAGTTTAATAAAACTTTCTCGTCAGACTAAATTTTGCAAGTGGACTCCAATTATATTTACAATTCAGTAAGCCAATTAATTAAACTACTACTTTTGCTCTTCTCCTTCGATTATAGAATTTTGACTGGTTGCCAACTGCTTTTACTTTAAACTAGTGGGTATATGTCAAACGATAAACATACCTAAACCATCAACTTTCAGCAGTGTCGCTTTAGCTTAAGTTAACGGACAGATCACCTATGAACGTACGAAGAGCTGTATCAGAACATTTAAACGAATTTAAGCGTCAGAAAACACGCAAAATAAAGATTTGTTTAAAAGCATCATTATGTCTAAAAACACGTTTAAATTGTTAAAACATGATAACAATCATAGTTTGTTAATTTGATTGTGTTTATGTCAACTAATCTCTATCTCTATCGCATGTATTCGACACTTAAAACTTGACCTTATTTTATTGTATACATATTGTTGAGTATCGAATAACAAAGTTTAACCTATTTTCGTTTTCCATGAACTACCCACGAAATTACTTCTTTTACGTTTTTGGAAAATCTGCAAATACACATGATTAAGAAAACCAATATTATAATAAAGTAGTTTGAACAAATATGTCGACGTTCATTTACCAGTTTTATAGGTCAATATACTCAACACTTGTGTGTCAGACAGGTAGAGGAAAAACCTAGCGTTTGGCAGACCAACTAACTGATATATTTAAAAAAATATATATATTGTCTCTATGTATCTCTGTCTGTCTCACTCTCTTTTCTCTCTCTGTCTAAACATGCGTCCAACCATCCATCCGTCCGCTTGCACGCCCGCCATATCTGTAATATAATAGTCGTCATGGCTTTATTACACTCACAGAAGCCATGTTATGTGGTAAATAACAAGAACATTATTTTAAAAAATATCACCATATTTTGGCTAAGGATCTAAACGGTGTCCTGCAATCGGTATTTCGAAGATCGAGGAACCTGACCGCTGTTAAATCGCGAGCATTCCAGTTCCACTTTTCCTGGATTTTATTCACAGGCGTTGGTAAAATAAATTGTTGGTTTTAATGTTTTACAAATGTAATCATTTTCGTTATGATGATAGCTTTATCTAGTATATATTCAATATGGTGTGTTTACACTTAAAAATAGACTACGCAAACAAAACAATGGCTGCATTATCCTGTATATGGGCTAAACGTTCATAGCCACGGAACGCTATTGAATTGTACCTGATCGACACTTGTATAAGGTGCTGTTTAGTAAAATGTAATAAGACGCAATAGTTGAAAACGTCATTTCTATAATTATAACAATATAATAATACTAAACAAACTGAATATCTAACGACAGTAGGCATATGAAATGATTATTGGAAAAATTGGAAAAATCGATTCTCCAACAAGCTATTTGCCCAGTTGGTTTTGTGATTTTTTTTTAAAATGAAAAAATGCAATTATCTGTTAAATCATTATGAACGATTATAATCAAATGAAAGATTCAACAAATTATTGTAATTAACAATGCGTTCGTAGTAAAAGTGCATGCTTACATGTGCTAGTATTAGAACTATGCTTATATAATTACATACTCGATTAGTTTAGGCGCGTTGAACTTGAAACAGGAAAAACAATCAGAGAATAAATAAGGAGAGTACCTTGCTGAACACATATATACAAGGGCCAACAAGCATGTAAGGAGTGATCTATTTATGAAAGCAAATGATTATTCGCATATTAAAACATCAACATCTAGCCTGTTCTGTCGCTATGACATTGCATCTCCCTGCATGTTATTCAGTTATCTGTTTACTTATCCAGGTAGCGAAAAACAATGTTTATAAAAGCGTTCTTACATGTATATAATCGGCGAATAAAGGTCTACATACTTGAGGTATTTTCTTATTAAAAGTTTAGTCTAACGTATGTTTAGTGCCGTGTGGTCGCCCCGAATACAAATAGGTATTGCTATTATTTACTGGTCCTTATAGATCATCAAGCCAATTAGGTATTGCTTTACAGAAGAATATCGCTTTAGCCGGTGATAGGAGGCGTGAGTGGTGTTGTATCTTAAATTACCTCTCATGAACAGACTCAATAACACCAAGTCTGCTACCTCTCTCTCTTGTTTGTGTTTGTTGCTTCCAAGGGATCACCTTTTCAGTATGTATTCTATATTTCCACGCAATGTTAAATGTCATTACTGAGCAGCAGAACTGTTTTTATTAAGCTTATGGTAACACTTTAGCATTTTATTTGAAAGGCACTAGTGGTCCTCAATAAAATTAGCGAAATACTCGATAATATGCACAAGCATGAAATACCTTTTTCTATAATAACCTTTTTTGTAATGTTTTCTTTATCAAAAGTCATATAAAACAATAATATGCATTACGTCTAACATAAAATAATATCTACTACATATAGTGTTGGAATTACAATAATATACTACTTTGTTGAATATCTATCTTATAGGTTCGTTTCCTTAAATGTTAGGACAAAGAAATAAATCCTACTCTCCCACTAAACCAACCGATCCTACAGTTTAGCCCCTACCTCGAAGTTCTTTTTATGGCAATAGTGAAAATCATCTCTATACAGCCTAAATAAAACTATTTGAAAGAATAAGAAAAACTACCAACACGCATACCCTTAATGCTTAGGCATATGTTTTCGGAAACAAAGTATATTTTCATTTGGGCTCAATCGAGTATTATATGTACACGTACATATGCTAAAAAGAAGTTAAAGGTACCTATTACGCATATAGAATTCGTTAAATATCAAGCGTTTTTAGTAAATTAAATGCAAGAGGGTTTATAGCAGGCAATTAAGTATTGCTTGGTGACATATATTGTTTGCACGCTTACACGAATTACATTCGAATAATACAATTGTTGTTCACAGTTTACTGTTGCGGTCTGTGATATCTCTTTGTAGTATGGTCGGTGAAAATGCCTTGATGAATGCATAGCGTTACATCGATTATGGAAGATAAACAAAGGGCGGCGCTTTACCATACTCTTACTTCGGATAAACGGAATTAAGAGTAAGGACAGGGTGAGTGAAATAAGTATAAAAGTCGAACAGGAAATGCAGCTTTCACAGAACACAGTAAACCCCAAAACACGCAAAACGACAAATATGAATGGCAATGTTAATAAGGAATAAAGGCATTTGATGTCACAAACACAAACATGGTTGATATTAGGGCTACCGCCATAGAACGGTCAGTGGCAAAAATGCCGCTGGATGTTTAAATGAGGTTATAGGGTTAACCAAACCTCACGCTTACCCTATTGTCACCCTAATAAAACGGGTAGTGTAAATAAAAGAAATCCCATCCATGAACTATTTTCTAACCAACAAGGCCGCATTAATGGGCAATATGAGTAAAACACAATGATGCTCGTTTATATTTAAAGAAAAACAACAACAATAACCTAGAAAGTCACATAGACGGTACTCAATGACTTGGCAGAATCCAGAGCAACACTAAACCATTGAGGGCACGACAAGACAAGAGTGCAGACATACATCCTTTTGGGCTATAGGTAGACGTCATCTTAGTGTCCACAGCCTGCCCGGTCATCGCACAATTGAAGAGTAAAACATAGTGGCGAACTGTAAATGGGTCCAACACCAAGCGTGCACAATGATATGGTCATAACCTCTTTTGATAAACGTTTTAACAAGTCTAACACATATAGTATGAAAGTGATCATGACCAAGAATTCAACGCAGTCATCGTACAATGAAAGAGGAAACCATAGTGGCGAACTGTAAAAGGGTACACCACCAAGCATGCAGTACTTTGCAAAATGATAGGGTCATAACCTCTTTTGATAAACTGTTTAACAAGTTTAACAAAGATAGTATGAAAGTGATCATGACCAAGAATCTTACGAAGTTTATAAATCACATCACCATAGAAAAGTCAGGCTGTGATAGTCCTTGTCGAAAAGAGACGAAATGCAGCCTCCCTTTCTACTTTCAAAACTGTTATTATAAATCAATACTTTAAACCGCCCAAAATACCCATTTTCTATTTTTCTGGATGCCATAGATTACCTTATTTCATGCATTGATAAGAAACAAATGCCGTAACCTAACATACGATTTGTTTATAATCAAATCAAAGAAAACTCAACCTGTGAGATTAGTTGGCATGACAAAGAGGCTGCCAAACAATATTGTATGCAATGTCCGTTCTATTTAAATGAACGACTTCGTCTTTTCGTGCTAACTGTCCGTTTCAGTCGCTTAAGGTTTGTGTAACGTTAATTGAATATCTATACGGATAAAGATAATAGCTCTATATATAAACATGTTCAACTTTACATTAACGACTATAAACGATTGGATAACGACTGGAGGTCATATACAATATTATGACACACGCTCAAGGCAAGACCCTACAATCACAGCATCATTAATTCCTTCTGGATAATAAATATCTTAACACGTTATTCTATTACTAATCACTTATTTGTTTTGTAATGTGCCGTTTACTGTCAAGTTTTCAGAATCAACACGAACACGCAGAATGGCTCGGCTAGGTCTCGCCTTTCTTGGTTTTCTAAGCCTCGCCTAATAAACTTGATATACTGTTCTCTATATAATACATATTTCTGGTATTTAACTGCTCGTATTTTATTACTTGGAAAACGAAGCAATTGTTGGTAGCTGGAAATACACCACCTTTGCTGAATATACTGATATACATGCATAACAGTTTATCTTTATCAGATGGAAAAGTATCAGTCGTTGGGCATATTTCATGAACCACGTCAGCTTCTAGCACTTGATGATAACAACGTGTTATCAGTCAATGAAGACGTCTTAGCAGAATTACGTCAAATTGATATTCCTTTAAACGTAGTCGCAGTTGTTGGACCATATCGTACCGGGAAGTCATACCTGGCAAACCGTCTGCTGCAAAGAAAAAAGGGTAACATATTCATATTTGAACGCATATATGTGACTTCTGTTAAAGAGGCACTACCTATTTCTACGCGATTTTTAATGTAAAATATCAAATACTCAATATTACTGCATTTATATGTATACAAAGCTATTTTATGAGTATTCTAAGAAGAAACATGGTTCGTATTCCAGTTCTGTAAATTATTAATTATGATCAAAACAATATCTTGAATAAAATTCTGCCCAGCCGTTTATTCCTGCCGGAGAACTACGAATATATTATCATTTACAATAGAAGCAGCTTAATGGTAATCATTACAGAAACATTGTACGAAACAATGTATTGAAAACGGTGGAGTTTTATGTAAATGCCATAACAACTGTTCAACCTAATATGCACCATATTTGCTATTGTTTTACATAAAGTATTAATATATATATATATATATTTATGTATTTATCATATACTTCCCTACACATATGTTGTTGTTTTTGAATATACGATACGACATAGACCTAGCTTGTCATATCAATCCGGATGTCGTTGCCGTGCAATAAAGATTTATCACACGCGGGAAATTTAGTATGAAAAAAAGGCATATCACGGAAATAACCGAATGTTCATCTCGATCCTTTTACAGGAGCGATACGGAAATAGATTAGTTACGATTGTATACGAGTTGTAACGGGTATTGGTTTGTCGTCTGCCTTTCATTAATTACTTCCATTCTGTTTTCGCGGCAGATTATTGGCTGTAGAATCATTATCTCCGTGGATGAAATAACCATTTACAACAATTCACCAAATTTCAAATTCAATGGAATTCATTTTCAATAAGGTTTCGGCCAAAAATAAATGGTGTGTACCACTTAGGCGACAGACATGAGCACATCAGAATGGACTAGATCTATTGATCTTTTTTTGTTCTCACTAGAAAACAGCGTATTGAGTGATCTAAAGTTGACATTTAGACAAAGCTGAAGTATATGATAAATATAATGAAAAATGTATATTTTCATATCACACCCGATATCAGGCCCTAGACCCCATATTAGCCCTCGAGCTAAAGCTCTCGGGTTTATATGGCATCTCTGGCCTGATATAGGGTGTGATATGAAAATACACATTCAGTATACTTTATAAACTAAATTGGCGGTTATATCAGGTAGTATAAGTCTTTCTACTGTAAGTTGTGTATTCTAGATAACAGGTAATGTCTACATATTTGTTTATGTCAATGCATCGTTTTCATTCTTCATGCTCAGTTATTTTATTTTACTGAGTTGTGAATCATTTAGTGAATGGAGACCGTTATCATTCAATATGCATGCGTTTTCATGTGCTTACCTAATATTTCCTAATATTTCCTAATTATAATATATTAATTGTTTTGTATAAGTAATATGTTGTACCAATACTTCCGAAATCCGATGAATCCGAAATAAACCGTTCTCCACTATATGTTTCGTTTCATGACAAACAAGCATTCAAACAGAAAATAGTTAACCTTCTGTGGATTGCTTGATATGAACCCCACTGGGAGCTCGACTTGCCAGTTAGAAAGTGTCGATTCTTACGGATGGCGGGAGGTGAACATTACTGGTTCAACCCAAGAAAAGTGGGTGGTCTGTCTCCACAACAAAAAAACTCAACGATCGTAGTATATAACCTTACATGTGTTGGAAGTGATATGAGGTAGTTTACTTTTCTTATTATGTCAATAATTGACCATGCCGTAGACAAAAAACATGTTTTCAAATTAAAACAGGTTTCGATCTTAGATCGGAAGTAGAGGCCGTTACAAAAGGTATTTGGATATGTTGTCAGCCACATCCAGTCAAAACGGGCCAGGTGCTCGTTGTGCTTGATACCGAGGGTCTGGGAGACCCGACACAGGTACATAAATATATTTTGAAAAACACTTCTTTAATGTTGCCTTTATCTTCAATCAGCAAAATATACGCATGTTCACTGGTTTAAAAATCCAATTTAATAAGTAATATATTCCATTGCATTATATGTCGTTGGTTTTTAAATTAAGTAATATCATCCACATTTGTAAATATATGGTTTCAAATTGTTTATTGTTATGTTTCAGTCAAAGAGTGATAGCCACTTTTTGGTCCTGGCAGTTCTTCTCTGCAACACTCTTATTTACAACATGGAGTGTCCCATTGACAGAAATATTCTTGAAAACTTATCGTATCCTTTTATGATTATGTTATAAATATGATCAAGACGTGTAATATCGTAAACACATGTCAATACACTGCTTTCTTGGGATTGTCATGCTTTAGTCAGTTTATATTTTAAGTTAACGCTAAGCGAGCAGTGCGTTTAAGGACATGGTCATACCATTTGTTGATAAAACTGTTTAAAAGATTTATTATGGCTCCCCCACACAAATTGTGGTAGGAGAGCCATGTGTTCTGTAGGTCTGTCTGTCTGTAGGTCTGTCTGTGTCACAAACGATGTCCGATCAATAACTAGAGAATGGTTAGACCTAGGGTCGTCCTCAAACTTGGCAGAATGATTGGCCATGACAAGTAGATGACCCTTATTGATTATGGGGTCACTAGGTCAAAGGTCAAGGTCGCGGTGAAATTGACTATCAAAACGATGTCCGATCAATAACTAGAGAATAGTTGAACCTAGGGTCCTCAAACTTGAAAGGGTGATAGGTCATGACCAGTAGATGAGCCCTATTGATTTTGGGTTCGATAGGTCAAAGGTCAAGGTCGCGGTGACCTTCGCTATCAAAACGATGTCCGATTACTAACTAAACAATGGTTGTACCTAGGGTCCTCAAACATATAAGGATGGTTGGTCATGACAATGAGATGACCCCTATTGATTTTGGGGTCACAAGGTCAAAGGTCAAGGTCGCGGAAGATATACTTGTTTCTCTCTCCGTAATGAATTCAATTCTGATAAATAATTTAATGTACTATTGTATCTTGAGTTCGATTTTTTGGCATTATCAACATTTTTTTTTTCTTTAATTTCATTTTTGCATAAACAGATTTAGGGTCAGCCCCTTAAAATAGGGTCGGTCGGGTTACCTGAACCACACATATTTTGTATGTGGCCTTACTGATACAGATAGTAGATGCAGTCTAAGGGATATTGAATATCAAAACGATCTCAGATCAATAGAGAACGGTTGGACCTAGAGTCGTCAATTGTGTCTGTTTGGGCGAGTGGGGGAGCCATACGTTTTTGTCCAATGGACAATAACAATTTCTAGTTTAATGTTACTGTAGCATGGTCGGTGACATTTCCTTTGACGAATGCAGAGCATTATATCGTTTCATTTTGGGTAACTAAAGGGGCGTGGCTATACCGTACTACAACTACAAGATATTGGAATTTACAGTACGGTAAATATGACGTCCCAGTGTTACTATGTACACCATGCTACTAAAAGGGTTATTTAAAGGCCTGTTTGTTTAAATAAGCCAACTTGCTCAGACCAAACTCTATATATTACTAAGAATGCGATCATGGCCAAGGATCTTACGCAGAGTATCAATCATGGCATAGACATGCTAAAAGTCCGGCTGTAAAATCCATTTTGAAAGAAGAGTTTTAAATAAATTGTATACACTTATATTAGAAGTATGTTAGGGTTACGGTAGGAACGTTTTCCAAATGAGGCTTTTCAAAGTGTATGGTGATGGTAGCCACGTACAGTATCTTTTTATTTATACCAAGGTTATGAACGTTAATGTACTCAACTCGACTATGTCAGCTCTAGAAAACCAATAATTTGAGCACAATATTGCTCGGGAAACATATCCGTCTACATGAGGATAATTAACAACGCTGAAGTTGAAACCATTTCTCTTGTAATGAATTTTGCTTATAATTTCGTCAGTTTCAATAAAGAAATTTAATTCGAGAAAAGAAGAAAGAGGAAAGTATTAAATAATTACAGATAGTTCAAAATATCTGACGTGTTCATACTCCTTTTTCATTATGGGCTTGGAGAACATTTGCGTACAGCATTGATTATGGAAGCAGTGTGTTTAATAATATGTGACTGATTTAAACAAGTACAATGTTATATTACAAACCAATATTGTTATCATTTTGTGGTTTTTAAGTAGAATACCGCTTAGGCCGGTGCTAGTGGGCATGAGAGGCATTGGACCTTTTATTACCTCTCATGAGCAGACTGAATACAACCGAATATGTTCTCTCGTGTTTGTGTATTTGCTTCCCATGAGTCCCCGTTTTAGTAGTTATGCAAATGTTCTTTACTAGTGTATTTGTTTTCTGCTTTCTTATCAATCAACTAAAATGAAGAAAAATACGAACATTTAAATGTCAAAGCATAAATTGATGTCTAGTCTGTTTAATCATGGTATGTTAAATAGGTACTGATTTGGTTACACGTGAAGCATGGATTCTTGATGAGTGCATATTCACAGTATGATGAGGTTGTATTCCTCTTTATAATGACACCCATAATTCCACCAGACTATATCCAGTCCCGTTCAGAAGGATTAAAACAAATGGTAAAACAGCTAAATAGTGAGTCTCAAGGTGTGCACGTTAACATAAAATCATATGTTTAACAAACATACTTAATTTTAGGCAATATGACACCAGTAACCAATGGCAGTATAACAGCAGATTGTTAATTATCCCCACTTAGACGGAGGTGTTCCCCGTAAAAAATTGTATAGGGTATTGTTTTTTCGGCTCGTTATGTTTTCGTTCTTTTTTCTAGAGCTTGTTTTCGAGTTGACGTAACATTCGTAAAATGGCTATGTCTAACATCTATTTCATAAACTGTATTATCGTAATTTTTTACTTCTTCTTTTATATTATTATTTTTATATTAGTTCTGTAAAAAAACGAAACTTAATAGGAAGCTATGATTTCTAGTTGTGCTTTTAAAATATAAAAGTAACTTAAGAACTATTCTGCGACAAGAACTATCACAACCTGACTTGTATTAGAAAGTTCACCAAAAGAGGTTACATGGATATGGCGATGATCCGGCAGATCGTGGAACATAGAATGACATAGAATGACGTCTATCTATAGTTTCCTAACTATAAAATAATATAAATTGAAACATGCTAAGATTATTATTAAAATAGTTTTAGGGATTCCTGTGTAAAATCAAAATATCCGTCTTTCAAATCAATAATATGACAGCATTGACAATATTTTTCATTGGTAGATATTTTTTTTGGAGAATATCTACCAGACTGTATTCTTAACGAATGTCCTGTTATTCTCATTTGTCTCAAGGTACATGTATGTTTCATAATTAAAACGTAATTTAAAATTGTAATACAATTCAAATACACCACTTGATTCCTAATCTGAAAACAATCCTTGTATAAAACAATTGGCAACTTTATGTTTAAACGTGTTCATGAAGTATTTAGAGTTTGGAACATTCAATACATTTTTAAAAGCAAAATTCGTTTAACATATGTTTTACTCAGTATAATATACCACTTGTCACCATATTGTGGTGAGGTTATACATGTTTGCAAGTATCAAGTTAACTGCTTTCAGTGATTTCAACCAGTATTTCAGTAGTATAACCTAATGCGGTATAAACAACGGATATCCACCTAATTCCTGAGGCACAATGCTTATTTCTCAATTTTAAAATTTGCCAGCAAAACTGGAAGTTCATTCTTTCGGTTTGCTCCCAAAATGTCAGACGAATAACTCTTAATTGATACAAGAATTGGGTTGAAATAATTTCAATATCAGCCATATTTGTCTGCAGTTTGCGAAAAGAACAAGCAATGCCTTTAACGACTTTCCATTAAGTTGTGTTTGGATCAGTGCAAAATGTCCAGTATAATTGAAAATTGTTCTTAACATCTGTTGCTATCTCAATTCTCTTTATTGTAATTCATCGATTCATTAACCATATATATTTCTAAAACACATAGTTTTGTCTAAAATTTATTGAACTCTAATCCCCATTTGTGACAATAGACATAAATCAAATTAAAATGTTCTAGCAATGCTGGAGATGATTTCATAATGATGACAATATCGTCTGCAATAATAGTACATACGTGTAATTTAATCATTTTATAAAGCTGTATTACTACCATGTTTTAGAAATGAATACATTACTTAACAAATCCGTAGATTTGCTGCTACACTGTCGCCACAAATAAGAACAGGAAAAGCCTCAACTAAGCAATCAAATGATGACGACATTTTAAACATCCTTCCGAAATTTATTTTTACGATAAGGGATTTCACACTAAATTTAGAAATTGAAGGCAGGGATATTACCGCAGATTCATTTTTAACACATTGTCTTCAAAATGCAAAACCCGCAACGCAAGTGCAAACGATGACACGGGATTGGATACAAACCAAACTCAAAAAGAGGAAATGCTTTGTAATGGAATCTCCAGGAGGGAGACGGGTTCTGGAAAAACTCGAATGTACACCAGATGATAAATTAGAACCTGGATTTGTTGAACAGATGAATATATTCATCAAGTATGTACATGAAGATGAAGAAAGCAAGCCTAAGTGTCTGAAAGGAAAACCAGTTAATGGGTCGTGTAAGTACCGCTCTAACGTAAAAAAATAAAAAATAAAAAACAAATAAATAAATAAATTTAAAAAAACAAAAACAACAAAGACGATTGGAATGTTGAAGTCACTTCAATCAACCTTTTCAAATAAGATAACACTGAGATCAGTTATTGTTTGCTGAACAATGAATTAAAATAAAACAATTATGTAATTTAATACTTAAAATCAAACAGATCTTTATTAAAATATCGCTGAAATAATGAAAGTGATTAACTAATAAACTTGGTAATGTAATCCTTATTTATGTATATCAATAAATTGTAAAATACGCAAACAAAGACTTTTTATCAACTCCAGCTTTCTCTAAACTGGTTAAAGATTACATAGAGGCAATCAACTCAGGACAAATTCCATGTATAGAATCAGCGACCGAGCGTGTTATTAACAGTGAGAACAATCGAGCCGTTTTTGCAGCACTTGACACTTATCTACAAGAAATGCAAAGGGAGACTCTACCATCATATCCTGACGATGAAGCTCTACATAATGCTCACCATAAAAGCTTTGAACGCGCAAAGAAGGTGTTTAAGAATATTGTCGTAAATGACGACCAAGACCGAAGTTTCAGAAAATCTTTCTACGTAAGTACTTCTACACACACATGTTGTTCTACAATTTGATAATACTCAATGTAATTTATTAGACTAGTATAGTTTACAAATTGTTCCCCAGCAAATTTGCAATACTAGTATCATGGTTAAAGAACAATAATGAATACGTAAATTGCTGTCAGTTAAACACATATAGATTATTGCTAATGAATGCAATTATACAAATGCGTAATAGCAACTCTTTATTATTCTGCTCTATGCATTATGCAGGTAGTTAGTATTTACTACTTTTCAATATTACCATTCACTGGTATCTCGCCATCTAAGCAGTACACGTGCCATACAACCATACTAATATTCGACCTTTGAGATTAGATCATGGCGGGGATTTCTTTATTTACACTGTTCTGTTTTAATGGGATGACAGTAGGGTAAGTGTGAGGTTTGGTGCACCCTAGAACCGGTTTAAACCCCCAGTGGCCTATTTTGCCACTGACCGTTCCAAGGCGGTAGCCCTATTGTCAACCCTTTCGTGTTTGTGATGTAATTTGCATTTAATATTGCCTTTGCCTTCTTGTTTGTCTGTTTGCGTGTTTGTTTCTGTGTTTTGTGGTTGACTGTCCTCCTTGAATGATACTTTCCTGTCCAATCTTTTTGTTATTCTTTGTAAGAAAAATTTCAATAACCAAGCAGTAGTAAAATAAGGTTATGTTTACAATAGGAGTGTGATTAACCCATTTCAATCTATCTGTTTGGTGATGTTGTCTAGTGTAAGCGTAAGCAATAGTGGTAACTTGAAACCCAAACAGTGTACAACGATATTGTTGTGTAACCTTCAGCTATCGTATTTCAGTTTATCTTAAGTTTATACTCATATGCGTTAATTCTGAATATGACTTGCGGTACATGGCACCTACGACTGTTTCTGGATAAAGGTAAATAGATGTACACCATAATGGTAATAATTTATTTTATTTCTTTATAAGCTAATACTTAAGGTATAATAGTACTTTCTTTTTTTCATTTAACAACATTTAGTATTTCGGAAATAGTTTATTGTGTTTTTAAATTTGCTGTGCGTATTCTGCAAGTAGATACACTTCGTTCAGTTTTCTTATAAAAATTAATTAACAAACTATCAGTATGTGGTGAAGGTTGCACATATCATTGTTTTAATACAATTTAATATTTCTCTGTATGGTGATTTGTCTGATAAAGGTATTGCAGTAGCACGAGACGCAACACGCTATTAAGGTATATTGTCTTGTATCACACAGGCAACGTTACGATGTGTATTTCATATTAAGAGTTACAAATGCATTCTGCAGGTATCAATGTTTCTACTACTCTTCAACACTTTTAAATAACAATGACAACATACCCTAATGCATTATGTTTGTTAAAGAATGCACTTTCAGTTGTTTGTATTGCATTGCTTACATCGAGCTTCTGTATACGTTTTAGGAACAGGTTGATACCACGTATGAACGAATAAAAAAAGACGACAGTCAAGCATCGATGGACACATATAAGCGCATACTTGATACTCTTTACGAGGAAGTAAACCAAAAGATAGCAGTTGGACACTACTTAAGACCAGGTGGACATAAAGAATACATAGTGGAAGTTAAACAAATTCAAAGAAGGTACAACGACACTCAAGATCCTGGACGGGAGGTTTGTTGATGAAGTCAATAGTTTAGTTTATTAAAGATTCTTCTAGTTCATGTATTTCTCTAGTGATTTATTTCTACTATTTTGAAGGTGTCTTTTTAATTAAACACATCTTATTTTATTTAGTTATTTAGCCAGAAAAAAGAATGAACAAAGTTCAATGCATATCTAGTATAATTACATACTGAACATTGGGGCTCAGTCGAAATTTGGTAAGGACAATCAACATGAGTAATTATAATTCAGTATTACAAAACATACTTATAAATACGATATGCACGCTGGTCAACTTCGTCAGCATTCTACACCACACCTTAATGACAAATTAAGATGAATATTTACTGCTAACATATTATGAAGTTATATGCTGTATACATTAAATTGTGATTAGAAAATTCGAGCGTACCAGGCATATGTCAATGGACTCCGCATGCAGGAAGAAATGATTCGTGATGCAGATGACAAAATAACCAGACTAGATAGCAAAGGTAAGGAAACAAACAAAAACAAATACAGACTACTTAAACACATGTTAGATCACTTGTTTATTAACGAACACAACTCCCAGTTTATATTATAAGGAAGAGAACACAACGTGACACATTGGCAATACATGTTTCCGAGAAAATGATTTCTTTGTGCGATGTAATTGAACAAACCCGGAAATGCACGTGCATTCATAAAAAACAATGTGGAATCAACTTAATCCAGATATTCACGTAAAATGTTAAATGTGGACTCTTGTACGGATTATATCATACACGTATGTTGTTCAAAATGCCCCATAAAATAATAGTATTTGTGGTGCGTTTTCATTGACCGTAAGTATATAATGAGTTTAAACTAACTGAATATAACGGAAAATAGTCCAGTTCGGTAACATGGTTTGCTTCCTTCCCTTTAATGGGAAATACAGACTTTCATAGTTTTATCTTACTGTGAGCAAATTACTTTTCTTATCTCAGAACTGATGAGCTTGTAAAGACATGGACAGCTTGTTTATTTATTACTGACATGCTACAAGATCGAGTAGTTCAGGTATATAAGTTGAGACCTGATTAAAGTTATTTCTTTCTTAAGCATTGTTAAATTGAATATAGCAAAACAAGTACAAATACAATGTACTTTACTTCAATGAAGAAACATATAAGCTAATCATCCGTAACTAAACTACGCCTAACTACCACACCTGTACAACCTGTATCCCTCATTACAATTACGTCCGTGCCATTCACTCTACCATCTGCCGTTGGAAGATTTGCATACGGAAAGAGACATGTTCCGATCTTCGCCATTACACCATCCGCTTTAACACAACATCTACTACTCTCGGTTTTAATAACCGGGCTATTACTACCTCTGCCTCTACCTCGGTTTTGACCACCTCTACTTCTACCGAAATTCCATGGGTTGTTAAAACCTTGGTTCTGACTCCCTACATTGTTGTCCACTCTACTATTTTCACTGAAATTGTCTACGACAGCGGACACTTTCACCGCTTTCCTACACTCATGTGAAGCATGATTCCCATTACAGTGACGACAACGAATAAAAGGTCTACCTATGTTACCACTATTGCTACCTCCCCTAGAACCCATCGAACTACCTCCACCTCTATAGTTTCCACTCTGGCCTTTCTGTTTATGACTATGATCGTCCCCTTGCCTATCTCTAAAAGTTCTGTCTTTCGACACTACATTATGAGCTCCACCTCTAGCCTCGGCAAACTGATCTGCTTGTGTTGCCATTTCATCTACACTAGTTATTTTTCTTTCTTTAAGAAATAAGAACAGATCTCTACTACAAACATTGAATAGCTGGTCCCGCAACAAGAAATCTATGAGGCCCTGATAAGTCTGCGCTACTTTCCCTAACTCTAACCACCTATCTAAGTAATTTCTAGACCTACTAATAAACTGAATAAATGACTCGCCTTTCTCAGGCAGACAAGCTCTAAACCGCTTTCTAAAACCTTCTTCAGTTAGCTCAAATCTCTTTAAAAGAGCATCCTTTAACTTGTCATAGTCAAGAGCATCTACACTAGGTAGTCTAGAAAATACATCTAAGGCCTTGCCTCTCAATAACGCACTTAAATGAACTGCCCACTTATCTTTGGTCCATTCCTGTAACTCAGCATAACGCTCGAACCGTAACAAGTAACTGTCCATGTTATCTTTGTCAGCATCAAAGTATGGTAACTTCGAACCTTTTAACTTCCCAGAATAACTATATTTCCCATCAGTTTTACTTTCCTTACTATGTGTCTTAGCTGCTTCCAACTCTAAAGCTAACTTATGATCAAACTCTTTTTGCTCCCTTTCCATCATCATCTTAGCCTTAACTAGTCTACCATCTGTTTCGAACCTCTCATGTTCTAACTCTTGCTTCTCCCTTACTATTCTACTTTCTAATTCTACCTTCTCTTTATCATCATCTCGCTTCTCTTTAGCTAATCTACCTTCTAATTATAGCTTCTCTTTATCAGCATCTAGCTTCTCTTTAGCTAATCTAATTTCGAATTCTAGCTTCTCTTTATCAGCATCTAGCTTCTCTTTAGCTAATCTACTTTCGAATTCTAGCTTCTCTTTAGCTATTCTACTTTCTTCATCTCTTTCCTGCTTTGCTAATTCTCTTTCCTTCAGTCTAAATTCCCTTTCCCTAGCCTGTTCGTCTTTTACAAAGGTTCTAAGCTCCTCTCCAGCATACCCTAACTCCTTACCAATTTCCGTAAGATCCTTTATGGACGTCATGGTTATAGACATTGTGGACTACTAACTACAATAATTACAATACACACGTCACTAATAATTCTACTCACCTAACTACTAATGGTAAGTCACTGTGTCCTCAGTAAATACCTGGGCATCATCATAGGACAAGTTACATACACATTTGTACTAGCGCTAACTACTAACGGTTATGTGTAGATAGTATCTAGCTTCCACAAAACATATACACTACCTAAAATATCTTAATTTGATATTGGACATAAACCTTAAACAATCATCGAAATGTGTATAACATGTACATGTATATTTACTTCTCCCATCAATATAAGTATACTCGAGTGTCACAACATGAGTAGAACGTCTTGTTCGCCAACCTAATTGGATACTATGTGTATATCAAGGGAGGTAAAAACAAACACCCAAATTATTGAGCAAAAGTGCCTCAGACCCACTCGTGTAGACCACTGCGACCTCGCGCCAAGGAAAGAACGGACAAAACAACAGTTTTGACTCACCCTATCCTTGTCGTGTCTTGACTTGTCTTCCAAGCTGTGGCCGTGATGGTCGACAGTCGCCTTGATGGATCAGAGGGTGGTACACAATTCTAAAATAATAAGTAGAGATTTAGTATATCATCATAAAGATCACTTATTGATTATTTCCCTCCGTAGTCGCCCAAAATCCCACTACTCTGAAACCAGTTGTCACAGGATGACCTTAGTGGTTGGGCTAACTCAGGAAAGAATCAATGACGGTGAATGCATTTACATCAGTTTAATGCAACTTTTAAAATATGTTTAATATATATACAATAATATAAAAAAACAAGCGAATACACAAATGAACTATGAAAAGAATGTTCTCATGAACGTTTAAGACGTTCTTAGTATTGTTATAAATACTGAATGTCTAAGACACTAAAGTGTTGTTAAAGCTATAACAATGTTGATCTAGCGCGATAACTGTGATGCGCGAGAGCTCATGAAGATGATGATGCGCGAATTCAATGGATGATTGTCATCAAATGCCTTCTGTAAGGGTTGATGACGCGATGCAATGATAGTTAACCTCCACTGAGATTGTGCGTGATATTCCTCCAGTGAGGATTGGTAACGGGCCCACCTTGTGTCCCGGTGGTTGTCGTTAGTAAAACCTGGCTGCGCAGGTACGGGGACCGTCTCCACCGCTTGTAACGTTAATCGTGGAAGCTTAGCTCCACTCCTGGATATCCAAACCTAGATGGCTTACTCCAACCCTGGATGGCTTATATCCTGGATGGCTTAGGCTGTAATTATACATACGTTTTAGATGTCGGTTGACAGACATAACAATCTTGCATAATTATCATTACCCAAACAAATCATTATTCAATGAATATATGTAAGCTGTATTAATGGTGAGTATCAATGTATACATATTCTACAACGCCATGTATACGTTATGTACGTCGCTGTTAATCAATGCCCCTAATACATGTAATATAAACATGATCAAATAACTCATATATTACACTCACTGAGTTATGCATGCACGCATTTATTCTTGTCACTCATCTCATTGTTAACTAATGTTAACAATCGTGTATTACAATCACTGAGTTATACGCCAACGTTAACTAATGCACCTATTATCCACTGTTATCAAATTAATATTGTTTTACAATTAATGATCAATTACAATAATTACATCTAATAAAGTAACTTCAAAATCATATGCTAGTCTAAAGTTATGTTTGAGAAACATCAATGCTAACCGGATGTCGTAACCGCCAAACAAGATGGCGCCGCCCACTGAATACAATTGTACGATAAAAGTTGAATAAAACTACTAACCACATGTTGCCTTTGCATTTTGCCGTCCAATCTCTGTTCCAACAAAGTACTTTCTATCATCCCGACGAGAGCTAGAAGACAATGGGTATTATAGCAAACATTACGCCCAAATCATTATTTCCCCCGTTCAGTCCGTGACAAACGTGGCTAAATCCACAGTATTGAATCTACACGAGAGGCCCCTTATACAATTTTGCCGTTTAAGGAAAATATACCTATACGTTTACATGCATTACCACAAAACTAAACTTATGACACGGCCTCTCTGGTGGCCACTTAAAATGTGCACGCTTTTACGTGTTACATGAATAGATCATGACTATTGTGAAATTGTTTCAACTCGAACAATAGATTTGGGTGTAACCGATAACTTACAAGAGCTATGTGCGACCAGTACGCTTTACCCGTGACATTTTGTGACAAAACAATACACAAGAAACGGGCGTGAATTCGCACGGTCAAACATGTATTTGTTATTAAGAACACAATTAAGCTAAATTCTCATGTTTAAAACAACTGTGGTTTTATGTTATTGCATTCTCAAAGATACGCATAGGTTTGCACTTTCTGAACTTCAAATAACATGCTTAAAAGCATGCAAAATACATTTGGAGCTGCAGGGCATACATTAGGTAGCTGATTTGGTTACAATGCTAGAAGCTTTGACTTTTCCTAGAATCAGACTGTGTCAATGTCTTTTGGTCCTGATTGTCTGAATTACAAACTAAAATTGAGTACGATACAACTCGTAGTAAAATATCAACGTGTTCTATTCTTTAACTTGTAATGTTTTACAACTCAAGTGTGTTTTCAAATAGTTCATAGTTACAACACAAATCATCACTTCAAATACTTCTACGAAATATTCCTCTCAAAAATGCATCTCTCTCTCTCTCTCTCTCGCTCTCTCTCTCTCTCTCTCTCTCTCTCTCTCTCTCTCTCTCTCTCTCTCTCGCTCTCTCTCTCTCTCTCTCTCTCTCTCTCTACATACATATTTTTCTTTCTTTTTTTCTTTCTTTCTTTCTTTCTGTATGTGTGTGTGTGTGTGTGTGAGTGTGTGCGTGCATGCGTACGTGCGTGCGTGCGTACCGTGTCCCCCAATAACTGTGACTATAAAATAGATGTATGTATGTATGTATGTATGTATGTATGTATGTTATGTATGTATGTATGTATGTATGTATGTATGTATGTATGTGAAGGCAGGCAGGCAGGCAGGCACAGGCAGGCAGGCAGGCAGGCAGGCAGGCAGGCAGGTAAGTATGTATATATTTTGTTCTTTGTTCTTTTTGTCTTTCTTTCTTATTTTCTTTTCTCTCTCTCTCTATTTCTCCTATTTTGTTATCTCTTTCTCGTTTTCTCTTTTTTTCTTTCTTTTTTTTTTCTTTCTTTCTTTCTTTCTTTCTTTTTTTCTTTCTCTCACTCTCTCTCTCCCTCTCTGTCCAGAGCTAAATCCTCTCTCTGCGCCATCCAAACATGAACCATCAACTTTTCACCAAATATCATGACCAAATCAACCTAGGGCTCGACGAGAAGTCTTTTCTCCGTTTGCATGTCAAATATCGAATGGCCAAATAGCATTCGTTCTCGTCGAATGGTACTCACTTTTCAAACAGATGTTGCTCATTATATACCAATTGAAACTTGTTAAACAGAATAATATACGAAGTCTTAACAATTAGTACAATTTTCATTTTGACAATTAGGTTGTGCTAATGTTTACCCTACTCACATACTAAACGGTTGTATTACACTCACTTGACATACAAACTGAGTTTAAACACGCGGTTTTATGTGTGAATTTACGCATTTATTATTGCTTTTGCCTTCTTGTTTGTCTGTTTGCGTGTTTGTTTCTGTGTTTTGTGGTTTAATGTCCTCCTTGAATGCTACTTTCCCTGTCCGATCTTTTTATATTTCTTTACAATGGGAGAAAAGCGATTGTTTAGGTTTGTCATTGAAAACTCTTTATACGAAATTGTTCATTAGTTAAAAAAAAAAACTGGATGACCCGTGTTTTATAAATGCCAGCCAAATTTAACATTCGAAAAAAAGTAAGGGATTATAAGGAATGTTTTGTCCTGAGCAAAACTTGAACACTACTTAAATGAAACTTGACACAATGACAGAGGGCAATAATGGTAAAGGCAGAGGGCGATATAACACTGTCTGTATTTAAACTCAAATGTTTACTATATCTTGATTGAAATGATAATTATAGCCCTTTGTAATGTTATACATGCAGTTATATTTTGTGTCAAAAGTTTGACATACAAAACCTTTAAATGGGACTGAAATTACATTTGACAGAAAGAAAGAGGGCAACGAGAGGATGTGCAAAGTGCAATAACCATATAACAATGATACATTTGAGTTATTGCCCTTTGTAATTTTATCCTAACTTATTGTCCGGAACATAACTTGAAAACCACTAATGGGAAGCATAACAACCAAAACTGTAACTTAAGTTTGAGTAAATACAGAAGTATACATTTATTTTAATAAATACTGTAAAGAGGATCCCTTGGAAGAAACAAACATAGGCAAGAGGTAAAATTATTACTTATTAAATATGTTCATGAGAGGTAATTTAAAGTGAAACACCTCTCACGCTTTCTAGCACCAGCTTAAGCGATATTAAACATGTTTATCAAACATCTCTCATCCGGAATATAATGGATTTCTATTCTCAGTTTGATTGATATGCAGTAGTATGTTAGTTTCTTTGGTATTTGTCTAAGAAAACAATCGCTCATATTATATAATAACACACACTCTAGCCTGGCCCTATGCTTAAAAAGACAAAGTCATGCTCTGTGGCCATTCTACTTTCTTGGTTCGACTTCATGAAAATATACCACGATAAAATTAATTAATTGCAACATAAAATGTTTTTACAATATCTAAAAGTCTAGACATTTAGCTTTAACATACTGAAAATTAAACTAATTAGAAAATTATTTTACTTACAATTCTGCATTTGAAATTGTGCACTTTTCTTAAAATCCCTTTAGATTTCAGTTCACTTATAATGGCAATATAAAATAAAACTTAGACAGGTTGGATAGAAAATTTCACTTTAAATACCTCCTTGTATCATAATGAGAGCAACTTTAAACACAGAATATACATAAATGTCGAAAACGTATGTTGAATTACCCCACACATTATCACCGAATCACAATGGAAAAGTCTGCATGTATCAAAGGTAAGATCACGTCGTATGCGTTTTCATGTAACAATTGGAAGTACATATTCATATTAAGAGCACTGATGATACATTTTGGGCAATACATTACCCCCATGAGGTTCTCTTCGGCATATATCGCCGGCAACTATTATTGTCGCCGTTATTGGCAAAAAAAAAAGCACACACTAAAAAACAAAACTTTATTTATCGGTATTATTAATGCAACACTCTCTGCGTAATAATACACCGCTTTAATTGAAGTTGATGTATCTTATGTACTGATGTTAGTAAGGTATTAACGAAACATGTGTCATATATGCACCTTTGGAAGAGAATCTAGATGAGTTTATACCAATTGGAGATGTTATACAATAGTACATTGATGCTTGTGTAAGGCAATCGTTAGTATACACTGTGGAGAACATTGTATACCAACCACTTACCAAAGGATTTGAACCCGCAGCCCTGGACACCAACCTCGACACAGCGCCTCGCCCAATAGCAGACGCCTTCGTCTACTCTGCCACATAGTCAACCTAAAGATATTGTTTTCGCAAACAGGGTGATACTTCAGGCCTTACTCTTGAACGCGTCGGATATCTTCGAGCTTTTCCGTCAAATAGCTACATCCATACCGCATATTGATAAGACAGAGGATTCACATTACATGATTATAACCTCAGGTACCTATATACACATTCACCATAGAAAGACGTCCGATGATTTATATGGTGAATACGCAGCTGGCCATGGAATGTTGTTTAGATATCTCGTTCACGGTTCCATTTTCACTGTCATATGCATACCTTCTTCGGGATGGCCTGTATTCACCACCATTTCTGTTGCTTTTTGTCTCTTTCATTGTAATTTGCAGTACAGTGCGGACCTACGATGCCATTGCGTTCGGACGCTGTGGTTTCTATAGGACCCTATATCTCATTTGTACATGTCTTTACTATTGACATTTTAAATAATCAGTTCTGCTAAACCCGGGTTAGAGGGCGTGAACGACAGCAAGCATTTTTCAATACCGTTCACGAACAGTCTCAAACCGAGTCTGCACTATATGTTGTATTTATCATGTTCGACGATTTCCAGATTTCTCCTATCATACTTGTTTTAAACACCTTTTAGTTGTATACATGCATGCTAGCATGAACTATTTCGACCTATTTAATGAAAGGTTTTGTTATGTTATCCCTTTATATACATTAATACAACAAACTTAGTTTCGTTATTACTTAAATGATCTAAACGCCACACAACAAGTCTATTTGTCAGATTATTTTCCCTCCTCAAACCAAACAAATAGTCTAAATTTGGAGAATATTCATACACTCTCCTTTGAGACAAATCATATTGACTGCAACGAGACATAATTTCACTAACAAAGTATGAAAGAGGAAATTTGAATATCGTTGAACACGATAAATACAAAAAAAAATTACAGTCTCGGTTTGATTAGTTTAAACATATTTATTTTACATCGACTGCGAAACAAGTTATTGCAACTTAGATTAATCACTCTCGATGGCTTCCTGGGTAGAACCAGTACTAAGCAATGTAGATTAATTATCTTGCTCAAGGATAAATAACGTGGCCGCGTCGAGGATCGAACCCACGACCTCTCGATCTGGAGTTCGGCGCTCTACCACTGGACCACGCACTCCACTCGGTTTGACTGAGTTCATGAACGGTAGTGGAAACTGCTTGCTACCGTTCACGCCCTCTAGCACCGGGTTGAGCAGAACTCAATATTTAAAATGCCAATAGTACAGATATTTTAGCCATCCCGAAGATGGTATGAATATGACGATGAACATGGAACCTTCAATGCGGTATTTTCACACCATTCCATGGCCAACGGCGTATGGTCCCAGTTTCTAACAGAACGCGTTGCCCCAAACGAGAAAACAATGGGCGAAAAAAACAAAATGGAATTTAGCTTGGAGCAGAGGCTATGAAGCTTGTGTATCACAGGTAAAAGTCAAAAGCCTAAATTAATCGAAGCACTGAAAGTACTGAATGCGGCGGGGTTTGTGTAACGGACAAAATCTGAATGAGATAAATATGCCATGAGTAACAACGTGCATAAAAAAACGAATAGAAATGGGGGGAATAGCGCGCGACGCAAGTTGTTCTTGCCACTTTTGCATCTTATCAATTGGTATAGCGTTCAGAATGCCCCTCTACCTTCCTGTTCTTGCTCAACTAGACTCTGAACTGTACAATCTATGAAACTTTTGATCGAATCCGATCTTAAATACAGAAGATATAACGATAACAATATTTCTATATATGCTATATTCCAACACAATAACAATCCAAGGGTGTCTAAACATGTTTCTTCATTTCGTATTATCATTAATAATAATTCACTGACATCGTGAATCTCTAAAAAACTTTCGAAATAGTTGTTACTATATACAATTATACATAATAAAGCAATAACCATGTTGTTTTCACGTTCTATCTGAAGCAAAATCAAATAAAACAATGCCGTAACCAGAACTTTTTTCCCCAATATGATCAACTATTTTATTAGGTTAAACAAGGTAATTTCTGTAGACACAGTTGATATATTGTCATTTGGAATATTGTTGATTTCCTATTACATACAGAGGTCGTCTTAGTTTAAGTCAGTTCTTCTCATTACATTCAGTTCATGCAAACCCGGAGGCACTATTTGTACACGCGGAGGCATATAATTTGAATGATGTTCGGCTGCCACTTGTGCTAATTTTAGTTATTAGAGCTATTTTTAGCTCAGAAATCTGGCCAGCCTTCAACTTTTGGTATACCATTCTGTTAACATTGCAGCGGGGAGTTTGCTCCCCGCAGCAAAAACCATAATAGGTGATGATCTTATTGCTCTGGCTTCTGCCATGTCATTGAGTACCTTCTTTGTGGCTTTCTCAGCTATTGTTTTTTTTTGTATTTATATATACACGAGCATCTGTGTGTTTCACTTATATTGCCTATTAATGCTGCCTTGTTGGTTAGACAATAGGTCATGGCGTGGATTTCTTTATTTACACTCGTTTTATTGGGATGACAGTAGGGTACGTGTGAGAATTGGTGCACCCTAGAACCTGGTTTAACCCCACAGCGGTTTTTTTTATGCCACTTACCGTTCCAATGCGGTAGCCCTATTGTCAACCCTTTTGTGTTTGTGATGTCTTATTTGACATTAATTATCCATCTTTACAATTGTTCTTTGTTACTGTGTGTGTTTGTGGTTGACTGTCGTCCTTGATTGCTACTTTTCCTGTTCGATTTTTATATCTATATTATATATTATCGATTAATGAAATATTTCGGAATGAAAACTAGCTAAAATACAAACTAGTTACCATTTTAATTCAAACCATACGTTGGTTAACATACATCAATGAGAATCATTGACTATTCGTGGCGCAACCGATACCACTATCGTCGCGTAACCGTGATCGGGTTTCGTCGAGAATCAATTTTCGCTGATACCGGGTGTAACTGGTGTTGTGTAAATATATGCCAATTACGTGTGAGTATGCATGGTCATGAAGTTGTTTTTAACTGGTATTATGTAAAGTATTGGCCATAACATTATGTAAACATAATGGATACATAATGGATATAAACATAACTTGTTCATGAACAGTCTCAATCAAACCGAGACTGCAGTATTTTGTATTAATCGTGTTCGACCGTTTCCAGAGGTCCACTCTCATACTCCTGTGTAAGCGATTTAGTATAAAATGATGTCGTAGAAAACATGTAGACCCTAGCTCTTGTTATAGTCGGAAAATATAATCATTTCTTAAAATTATAGATACACCTATTTTCTTTTATAACGCTAATCCCTATGTATTTCCTCCTAGACCTAGGTTTGCGTTTCGGAAATTAAATTCGGGATTCAATAATTTCATTATACATTTGATATTGTTCCTGCTAATAAAGTAGCTAGTATTGTAATTATTGTTTGAAGCCTACCTTACGTATTTATTTCTGGAACTTTGTAACACTAATTCGTATACTCCGGTTCAATCTACTGATGATGATGTTGTTTCCACACATATCACTCGGTGCACTACTTTCTGGGGTAGACGAAAAGCAGAACAAACTTCCACCTATGTACTGGATTCCTAAATTACAAACAAATCCGTATAAAGCCCGCTTTATTTCGAATTCTAGTGCCTACAGTACCACACACATCTCCACATGTTTAACTTTTTGTCGCACTGCCGTTAAAGATCACGTTAAACAATATTGTGCTAGAGCTTATGAAACCTCAGAGATTAATTTATTTAACTTACCACAGCACCTTATCAAAGACAAACTTATTGCTCTTATACAACTTTTGAAGGCATTGACATCAGTATTGTCCATGTGAAATTTGGTCAAAATTGGTCAAGCGGTTTCTGAGGAGATGTCGTTTACAAATGCCCTTTATAAGTCTATGTAAAACATGCACAGTCTCCATATACAAACTTTGGAACCCCAGGGCAGAGCCACTTTTGACCCAAGGAACTGTGTTGGTATAACTTTTGTGGACTAGGATTTGGCGATCATTTATAAATAAAAAAAACGTCAAAATCTGTTCAGCGGTTCTTGAGAAGATTTTTTAAGATTTTGACCATATATGGTAATGGCGGCCATCTTGAATGTCATATTCACCTATATTGTATAATTTTGAAATGATTTGACCTCAGTATCATTCATGTGAAATTTAGTCAAAATTGTCCAAGGAAAAGTTGTTTATCCAAGAGCTAACGGACGACGACGATATCTTGGATTGACCTAATTTGTATAATTTGAAATGATTTGACCTCAGTATCATTCATGTGAAATTTGGTCAAAATGGACGACGACGACGGACGGACGAACGACGATGGACGAAAGGCGGTCAAAATAGCTCACGTTGAGCATTTGGATCAGGTGAGCTAGCAAGTCCCGATACCTATTATTGTTCCAGGTGAAACATGTTTAGAACATGTTTAGAAAAGAAATTCCAACAATGTACTAACTTTTAAAAATATATGTTCATACATGTTCAAAGTAAAAAACTGCAAGAATTGTCATTTATACTTGTATACATATATACTAATATAATTCAAAGCTATTAATTAGGCGTACTCTTTTTCAAATGTATATAAACATGATAAATAAACTGTGTCCATTCATTTATTAACACTATCTTTATATCTACTTCCGTTCAGTGCAAAATGAAAAAGCAGTTTCTGAAGCGTGTTCAACATATCATAGGGGAATACAAAGCGAACAAGGTCAGCTACCATATGCTAACGATGAGGCTTTAAGAGCAGTTCACGATCGATACCTAAAGCAGGCAAATGACGTGTTTAAGGAACTTGCGGTACTTGACCCTGAGGGCAGCTTTAAGGCAGACTTCGAGGTAATTACTTCTACATTATAATTGTACATATTTTATCTGATAGCACTATATAATAAAAGGATTCTGATTAGAAAACAAATATTGCAATTTACTGATAATGAGGCTCTGAGCATAACTCATGTAATATACTTTGGGAAAGCAAATAAAGAGTTTACAGACATGTTTAAGCTAAATACCTGGTTTAAAGATGTTTTATTTCAAATAGATACAACAATACACAATAGCTGTGCATAGTTGTACATTTAAAACAAAAGGATCAGAATAAACGATTAAATATAATACTAATCGTATCTACTGGTGTTGAATATGGTAAGGATAAGATAGCGGTTAGCTTGAAATTTAAATATTCATAAATCAATCGATACAATTAAAACATGAAGTGACCAAATAATAGTAACAATTTAAGAAAAGAAAGACATTATTCGATTTACATTCGAGGAGAACGAAACGAAGAAAAACGAAATGCATATGGGTATGAATAAAGAAAAGGTAGTAAAGAAAACCCCAGAAAAACGGGATACCCACGGAAGACATACATGTAGCCGTTTGGACTTGGGCATTTAGGAGCACACCAATGACACAAATCCGATTGGCCTATAGCTCCCTATATGACCTAAAGCAGTTTACTAGACTACATAATTTTCTGGACCATTTTAAATATATCTGATTTAACATTTTATGGAAGTCTGTATTCTCAAGATAGTACATCGTTTAAGGAAACAGAATAAAGTTGATTCCGTTCCTGTAATATATATTATAGCACATGAATTATCGTAGAATGGGCTTTCGAAAATAAAATGGCAAGTACTTTCAATTATTTCACATCTACAAAGAGTAGATTCGACAATATTTGTTATTGAATATGTGTTTATTCAATGACTACAATGTGTTCGTAAGCTGTGCTGTTCTGTACTTAAGAATATGAATTTTGTCGTGATTAGGTGTAGCTTAAAGGTAATAAAAAAGCTGGAGTAACGTGTATCAAAAGGGATATTGTTGCATTCTCGAATAATAGAAGGCAATACAGTTGTGGAACAAAAATGTATACCAGAAAATGGAACTTGGGCAATAGTTTGATGCTGCATTGACCATCGGGGCTTGATGGACGGGTGGCGGGTGCACGGTGGTGGGCACTAATGATGTAAGATATGGAGGAGTTGCAGAATTTAACATTTTATAAAAAACATATATACGTTTGTGTTTATATCTTCGATTCAAAAGTGTTTCCAGCCAACATCGTTGTAAACATCTCGGAGAAATATCAATTGTGTTCCCCATATGACTATCCTTGCATCTTCATTTTGGATTTTATCAAGGTCTTGTTTTTCATAATTGGTACACTTGTCTCAGATGACATCACCACATTCTAATAGCGGTATGATATAAGATGTACAACTAATTTCTAAAGATTCCCAGTCAAGCTGAAATTTGAGCTTTGCGAAAACTATTTATGCGTTTCCATGCGTTTACGTATTGCATTTATGATTGCCCTCAAACAGTCGTTCGAGAAATTGATACCAAGGTATTGTGGGATATTTGTTGATTTGACATTAAAGGGGGTAGGTGGTATGGTGGGTTTCGTTTGCGAGATATTAACAGGGATTTAGTTGTATCATTTTTGAACGTAACGAGCCATTTATCCGCCCATTTAGTTATTTTTTGGATGTCTTGATTAAGTATATTCTTTAATTATGATGTCACTATCCTTGTCATTAATACGGTGCAAATGTGTATCGCCAGTATATAAGCGAGCGGATGTTTGCATTAATATTAGAAACATTGTCATTAGTATATACAAGAAGAGAAGGGACCAAAAACGTCTATTACTAAGACAGTCAGCATGAAGTTAATAATATGATCAGAAATACCTGCAGCCCAGAGTTAAGCCAACATATATTGTATGCCCAAAACGATGATCAAATACGATAAAATACTCTACATATCTCAAAGAATAATACTCGTCCGTTGTCTGACAAAAGGAGTTGTACAAGTAAGTGAGTTGGTTAATAGCTGATATAATCAATTAAGAAATTGAAAAGATGCATGAAATGGAGTCTTTTGAAAACTTTGTCAATGGAACTCACGAGCGAACTATGCCTATAATTGTTTACTTTTGACGGATCACCTGCTTTAATCAATGCACATACAAACGCCCCTTTCCAAGTGTCTGGGAAAATGACTAAATTAATGGATCTATTAAAAATATTACATAAATGATATAGAAATCTCGTTAGTATGTTCATGCAAAATTCGATTGTTTATTTCATCTGGGCCAGTTTCTTTCCCAGAAGGTAATGATAGAAGGACCTGGGTGCCGTTTCACGAAGCGTCGTAAACTTACGTTCAATATTAACGTAAGTTTTTCACTTACGTAAAAGTTAAGAATTTCTTACGTGCGTTTCTCGAACGTCATCGTAAGTATTTGCGTACGCCTACGATAAAAAAAATCGTAACTTTTTCGTAGGATACTCTTTAATACCGAAGATAAGCATTTCATCATAGCAACGACGACATCCTGTCGTTAATTGGAGAGCACCTGTCCAACAAAACTGAGCTTATTAACTTCAAATCTATACTTTGGACTTGGAAATCTATAATTCTATGACGCTGCAATATGACATTAATGACGTCAAGAAAGAAGACGTATCTTGACGTCATAATGCACACATTACGTCGATTTTTAACTGTTTTATTTGGTCGTTAATTGGATGTTGTACACTTTACTTCAAAAGTATGTTATGTTCTCTTTAATGCGCGATGATTATTGTGGCAGGCCAATGTCAAAGCTGCCTTTACGCCAAAACACTGGGCTTGCTCATTATTTCACCCTAAAAATATATGGGTACGACTGAGTAGAAGTACACAAAAACTGAAGCTGCGAATCTACAAGAATGTTGGAATTAACACAGTCTTAGTCAGATGCCATTGTTGACATATTTGCCGATCTTAAAAGGGAATAGTGTAATGTCATGATTTAACACGTCAGGCACATAAACAATCCAACATCTTCAAAGTTACGGTAATGTAATAGTGTACTTGTATCTAGAGACACAATAAGTCAATGATTAATTATAATTTAGAAAATATTATATCAAACAAAATGTAAGGTTTTGCAGAGACGTGTAATAAACCATTCTTAAATCACTGGGTTTTGGTATCGCGTTTGCTTTAATTGGAGTGTACATTGTTTTAGATAAACAGTTTACTCATGAAAACATGTATTAGCCAAGATCCGTCCCGTCCAAAAGCATATGCATCTAGGTCTAATGCATAACCAGCAATGTGTGAACGCTTTTTACTTCTTCAGAATGTTTGATGCAACTAGTTATGTGTATTTCTATCCCATTAATGTATGCCGTCGTTGTACGTTACAATAATAATCGCGGTCTAAGATTTTAACGATATAATAACAAGGGTATACTTAAAATAACATATATGAAGACCGTCTTCATATATGTTACTTAGTATACCCTTGTTATTATATCGTTAAAATAAAGTATATTTATATCACAAAACAATACCAAACTAGCGTTATAATTAAATCCCTACGAATAAAGTGTCCTAGTTCAGTTCGTATGCACAAACAATCCAGACGATAGTGTATCTATATACATTAAGGGTGTCCTAATGGTTAAAAGGCTGAGGGACTATAATCCTTTAGAACCAGACTCACGCAAACACGCATGGCAGATCTATTTGAATTGACACCCATCCCCTCCAGTAGTAATACTTCTATATGTGGACGTGTACATGTAGGCATGCAGGTCCTTTGAATAAACATCGCGCGCGTGACTTTTATCTTTACCCATAGAGATTATAAGACTCTTTCATAAAGAAGATAGGGAATTTCAACCCGAGGAATACGTGTTTTCTTATTTGAACCGAGGCTCGGCCGAGGTTCCGATTAAAACTCCCTATCTGAACCGATTACCTATGATAGACTCTTTTTCTTGCATATCAGAGACATGTTGTGTGTTTACGCCGCCAGCTACTAACGTTTTGCATGTTTTCCTGCGTACCGGATGTTGGTGCGTGTGACTTTTATCTCGACCCTAGGGTGAGATGGAAATATCTAGCCCCAGTAAAATGACGGATTTCCTTGTCCGGTATGCAAGAACAGTCTTTCCATCCCCCATGTACAATGTGGATAGCCTTTTCCGGTATGCAAGAAACTAATAAGTAATGCGCAATGACAGCGCTTGACATTTCCATAGAAATGGGAGTGATGCAGAAATGACAGCGCTCGACATCTGTGAAAATGGGAGTAATGCAGAAATTACAGCGCTCAACATCTCCATAAAATGGTAGTAATGCAGAAATGACAGCGCTAGACATCTCCATGAAAATGGGAGTAATGAAGAAATGACAGCGCTCGACATCTCCATGGAAATTGGAGTAATGCAAAATGACAGCGGTTGACATCTCCATAATAATGGGATTTATGCAGGAATGGCAGCGCTTGACATCTCCATGAAAATTAGAGTAATGCAGGAATGACAGCAGTCGACATCTCCATAAAATGGGAGTAATGCAGAAATGACAGCAGTCGACATCTCCATGAAAATGAGAGTAATGCAGAAATGACAGCGGTCGACATCTCCAAATAATGGGAGTAATGTAGAAATGACTGCAGTAGACATCTGTATGAAAATGAGAGTAATGCAGAAATGACAGCGGTCGACATCTCCATGATAATGGGAGTAATGCAATAATGACAGCGGTCGACATCTCCATAAAATGGGAGTAATGCAGAAATGACAGCGGTCGACATCTCTATGAAAATGAGAGTAATGCAGAATGACAGCGCTCGACAACTCCATGAAAATGGGAGTAATGCAGAAATGACAGCGGTTGACATCATCATGATAATGGGAGTAATGCAGAAATGACTGCAGTCGACATCTCCATAAAATGAGAGTAATGCAGAATGACAGCGCTCGACATCTCCATGAAAATGGGAGTAATGCAGAAATGACAGCGGTTGACATCATCATGATAATGGGAGTAATGCAGAAATGACTGCAGTCGACATCTCCATAAAATAGGAGTAATGCAGAAATGACAGCGGTCGACATCTCCATAAAATGTGAGTAATGCAGAAATGACAGCGGTCGACATCTCCATGAAAATGTGAGTAATGCAGAAATGACAGCGGTCGACATCTCCATAAAATGTGAGTAATGCAGAAATAACAGCGGTCGACATCTCCATAAAATGTGAGTAATGCAGAAATGACAGCGGTCGACATCTCCATAAAATGTGAGTAATGCAGAAACGACACCACTCGACATCTCCATGAAAATTGGAGTAATGCAGAAATGACAGCGGTTGATATCTCCATAATAATGGGATTTATGCAGGAATGGCAGCGCTTGACATCTCCATGAAAATTAGAGTAATGCAGGAATGACAGCAGTCGACATCTCCATAAAATGGGAGTAATGTAGAAATGACAGCAGTCGACATCTCCATGAAAATGAGAGTAATGCATAAATGACAGCGGTCGACATCTCCATAAAATGGGAGTAATGTAGAAATGACAGCAGTCGACATCTCCATGATAATGAGAGTAATGCAGAAATGACAGCGGTCGACATCTCCATGATAATGGGAGTAATGCAATAATGACAGCGGTCGACATCTCCATCAAATGGGAGTAATGCAGAAATGACAGCGGTCGACATCTCCATGAAAATGAGAGTAATGCAGAATGACAGCGCTCGACATCTCCATGAAAATGGGAGTAATGCACAAATGACAGCGATTGACATCATCATGATAATGGGAGTAATGCAGAAATGACTGCAGTCGACATCTCCATAAAATGGGAGTAATGCAGAAATGACAGCGGTCGACATCTCCATAAAATGTGAGTAATGCAGAAAAGACAGCGGTCGACATCTCCATGAAAATGAGAGTAATGCAGAATGACAGCGCTCGACATCTCCATGAAAATGGGAGTAATGCAGAAATGACAGCGGTTGACATCATCATGATAATGGGAGTAATGCAGAAATGACTGCAGTCGACATCTCCATAAAATAGGAGTAATGCAGAAATGACAGCGGTCGACATCTCCATAAAATGTGAGTAATGCAGAAATGCCAGCGGTCGACATCTCCATGAAAATGGGAGTAATGCAGAAATGACAGTAGTCGACATCTCCATAAAATGTGAGTAATGCAGAAATGACAGCGGTCGACATCTCCATAAAATGTGAGTAATGCAGAAATGACAGCGGTCGACATCTCCATAAAATGTGAGTAATGCAGAAATGACAGCGGTCGACATCTCCATAAAATGGGAGTAATGCAGAAATGACAGCGGTCGACATCTCCATAAAATGGGAGTAATGCAGAAATGACAGCCCCCGACATCTCCATAAAATGGGAGTTATGTGGAAAGAGAGTAAGAGACAACACTTGACATTTCCATGTACATGAGGATTTGCTTTTAACACAAGTCAGGATAGGATTTTTTATTGTATTGCTTAAATGTCAACTTTGTAAGTTAGGGATTAGAAGTTTAATTTACAGTATTTATTTTGTATAAATTATTCATCGCAACACCCCATTTAATGATAAGATCATATTTATTTTAGTCAGTTTGTTCAACATGAATAATGACAACAAGTATTCCAACTTGTTATAGGGTGCCGTGTGTAACAAAACTATTAAGCTCAAAAACATGTTGTTTTTTCACTATTTTACATAATGGACTGCACCATATTTAAATAAATCGACATGATTTAAATAAATTGACACTTAATAATTTAAATAAATTCTCTTGATTTAAAGTATATCCTTAAGATTTAAAACATATTGTCACGATTAAAATATATCCATGCGATTTAAATCATTAGAATATATGTAATTATATTAAAATATTTTTATTTATGCTCATAGAGGATTTGTTTAAATGGTGTTAATTTGTTTAAATTGTGTCGATTTATTTAATTATAGTGAATTTAATTAAATTGTTGCACATTTATAATAAAAAAATGAAGGTCGATTTATTTAGATCACAAACGAATAATTATATCAAAACCATTTAGTTAAATCGTATGGATAAAATTATATATTTAAATCGCGGGGATAAAATAATCTAAATTGTAAGGATATACTTTTAATCGAGAGCATTTATTTAGTATCGATTTATTTAAATCGTTTCCCATTTATTTAAATTTGGTGCAGTCCATGTTAAATAGTGAAAAAAATTGTTTTTGAGTATATATATTTTTTTAAAACGGCGCACCATTGTTTTATTTCATAATTTCAGTCCATTATTTATTTTGAAAACATTTGCCGCGATGTGTTGGCGAACATTGCCGCAACTTTGCAGCGAACATCACCACAAGCATCGTCAGAACAGTGCAGAGAAACATTTTATGCAAATGAAGTTTGCTGCAAAGTTGCCGCAAACATCGCCAAAACATCGCCAGAAGATTAAAGCTAAAAGCGTTATGCAAATGAAGTTTGCTGCAAAGTTACGCGATGTTGCGGTACACTTTTACCATGCAAATGAGGTCTGCGGCAAAGTTGCAGTGAACATCGCCAGAACATCACCAGAACCTCATTTGCATATTTGTTCGCTGCAACTTTGCCTCAGACCTCATTTGCATGATAAAAGTGTACCGCAACATCGCGCAAACTTGTCTGCCGCAGCATTTTGCAGCAAATAGTCGCCAGAAGCCTATATTTTTGGTAAGGGCATGCATTGTATGGACAGCTCTGATACATTTCGGCTATATGGATTCAAATAGATCTATAATGTCAGCATACACGATACTAATATGGCACAGACGGTCAATAACACAGCTTGGAAATCCATATACTTGTAAATGTCACAGTCCGAAGAGTTGCACAAGCCTACTTATTTATCAAAATGATTTAGTGGGTGGGGTAAATTACCATCCCTGCATTTTTTTCATTGATGGATCATTCATCATTATAATCTTACCTGATTGTATAATACAATAATACAGCACTAATGTATACATATACTAACCGGTTCAATCGAATCCATCCATTAGGTTCCTTTGGCATTTCATTATAAACAAATATTTGGCATTTTGGCATTCGGAGACGTCGACCTTGACATCTACCGACATGTGCTTTCGTATATAAATAGGCCATCACGTGATGGATTGAAACCTATTTTCAGAAAATGAAGCTAAAAAGCTTGGTCGGTGTCAGTTCCCGGTTTTCATCGATGAGAATTATCTGCAATACTGATTGAAAATAAACTTATGTCGCCATTTTGTTTTTTTGACTTACGAAAAAAAAATGCGTACACCACCTTAGGTGTTGGTGTAGACTTACGTAAACACTTACGATATTTTCACGGGAAATCGTAAGTTTTTTTTTTTTGTGAAACGCTCGTAATCACTTACGAACTTCGTACGCAAAAACTTACGATAAAAACTTACGTACGATGCTTCGTGAAACGGCCCCCTGGTGAAGATCATCAAGTAGCAACGTAAATGTATCAAATGTAAAATATGTAATGACTTGTTGGATGTTGGGAGGGTCGGTAATGTTGTCGTTCTATAAAGTTTGATTTTGGTAAAAAAACATTCAGTTTGCCTTTTCATCATCATCTATAATATTATGGAAACATTATTGTTGAGAGGAAGTAAGGATAGCTTTTCATTTGGTTTTAATATGTGTTTTGAGAGTTTTCCACCAATCATTGGATGTATTTGGAAGTATTTGTAGTAGTTAATTTGTTTGCAATATTATCAAGGCATACTTATTTGAAGACACGAATTTCTGATATAATGTTATTACGATATAATTTGAATTTGTTTCCAGTGGATTTAGTTTGTTTCGCTTTTTATAGGCACGTTTTCTTGCCCTGATTTGGCGTTGGATGTTATTAGTTATCCAAGAAGGCTGAGCGTTAAACACTTGAACAATATACTTGCATAATTGTTATATTCTCAAATGATTTTCTTTTACAACTTGTACGCCCATAATGTACAGTATAATAATAGATTTCTGGTTTCAGAAAACTACTGAACATTTAAAGTACTATCAGTTAAAATTGTATTTGTTTTCTTCATGATTTGCATTGTAATCAACTAATTACATATTCAGTTTTAATAATATTAAAACGTGAAGGTTTTATAACTTGTGTTGTGTAATGAACACGCCTGTGGTTTCGTAAATATTAACTCTGTATTTTTTGTTACAAGTTTTAAATGTAACGAGAAAGGAAGCAAAACCCGCAACAGAAACATATAATGAATACATTATTTACATACAATATTCACTTACAGAATACACAAATTCAGTATTTCATTAATATTAAATTTTTGAATTAAGTCCAAATACACTTATTCAATGTTCCTTTAATTTACATTAGCAAATGTCTCTTTAAACCAAAACGGTAAGGGTCTCTTTAATCCAAATGTTAATTGTCCTTTCAGTCCAAATTTCTTAGTACTTTATTTTTACTCTTTTCCCATATTTTGCCAAAAGACACATATGTATCCATTCATTTATTATTATTTCATTGACATATATCAATAGACTTAAATGGGTAAATAAAATAATGAATAATCATTTAACATATAATGTTATTGAATTATTTCAGAAATCAGCAGTTTTAGTTATTTTTCCAACACTTGACCAAAAAAGAAATACATTTAGGGATTCACGAACCATTGTGGACCCTTTTAAATATAAGCAGAATTGTATAAACTAATATTATTCCTTCTATGGCAAAATAAAATATACTTTAAAGAAATACTTATTGAACTATTCCAGAAATTAGCAGATTTAGTGAATTTATTTTACGATATTTTGCATATTTTTTACCTAAATACCCATATATGCCTTTATTTATTTATTATTTCATAGAAATATATCATTACACTTTAAATTGGTAAATAAAATAATGAATAGCATTTAAAATATAAGTTTATTGAATAATTCCAGAAATCAGCAGTTTTAGTTATTTTCCAACACTTTGACCCCAAAAAAACAATACATTTAGGGATAAACAAACTTTTGGAGACCCTTTTAAAAATAAGATGAAATGTATAAAATATCATTATACCTAATATGGTAACAAAATAGAGATATGTTAAAGAAATAAAAAATGTATTGAACTATTCCAAACATTAGCAGTTTTAGTGTTATTTTACTCTTTATTTAATGTTTTGCCAAAAGACCCATATTTATCCCTTTATGTATTTATTATTTCATAGGAATATATCATTAGCCTTAAATGGGTAAATAAAACAATGAATATACATTTAAATTGGATTTTTATTGAATTATTCCAGAAATCTGCAGTTTTTGTTATTTTTCCAACTTGTTGACCCAAAAATATACATTTAGGGATTCACAAACCTTTGGGGACCCTTTTAAAAATATGGAGGCATATAAAACACACATTTGAGGAAAGAAATAGAAAAAAGATCGGACAGGGAAAGTAGCAATCAAGGAGGACAGTCAACCACAAAACACAGAAACAAACACGCAAACAGACAAACAAGAAGGCAAAAGTAATAATAAATGCAAACGACATCACAAACACAAAAGGGTTGACAATAGGGCTACCGCCTTTAAAGTTTGATGCTCATGTCCGGCGGGTCTAGATTGGGTCCTAACATTTGGGTTTTCGTCCCTAGCTAATTGTATTTCAGTTCATCTTAAGTTTATACTCGTTTTCGTTAATCCTGAATATTGCAGACTAACAGTTTTAATAACAAAGTGCAATGTACTTTAATAAAATATGTTCTATATAATAAGCACTGTCAGTTGTTTGTGTTGCTGACTTCGAGCTTCTGTATACGTTTTAGAAACAGATTAATACCGAGTACGAACGAATAAAAAAAGACGACAGTCAAGCATCGATGGACAAATCTAAGCGCATGCTTGATACTCTTTACGAGGAGGTAAACCGGAAACTAGCAGATAAACGCTACACAAAAACAGGAGGAAATCAAGAATACAAACTCGATGTTGAACAAATTGAAAAAAGGTACAACGCAACTCAAGATCTTGGACGGAAGGTTTGTTGATGAAGTCAATATTTAGTATATTAACGATTCTTCTAAATCATCTATTCATCTAGTATACGGTGTCGTTTTAATGCAAAACATTTTATTTGATTTCGTTATTTAGCCAGATAAAAAGAACGAGCATTTTTCAATGCAATTCTAATATAAGTAAATACTAAACATTGAGGTTCAAAGAACTTTTGGTTACGAAATTCAACATGATTAATTAGAACGCAATTATTACAAAACATAATTATAAATACGATATGCACGCTGTTCATCTTTATTCTCTGTTTACACTATACCTTGATGCCACACTAACATGAATATTTACTGGCAACATATTTTGAAGTTATATGTTGTGTACATTTAATTGTGATTAGAAAACCAGAGTGTATCAGTGGTATGTGGGTAGACTCGGCGATCAGGCGACAGGGATTCGGGATGCAGATGACAAATTAACCAAACAAGAGGAAATAAAGAGGGGTTAGTAGAAAAGAATAAATACATGTTTGATTGCATGGCAGTTATAATAACTATTTACAGGTGGGTGGGACGCAGGGGAAGCTTTTCTCATGGATATACCGCATAACTCACCTTTGGATTTCAAGGCTTTTGACACGAAGTAGTCCCAATTTATACTGCTTTTACGCGGAATTTACAGTTGTCTTTTAAAAAACGCTAGTTCAAGCCAATTGTGATTGTTAAAACAACACTAACAATGAATAAAGTAAGTTTATAAGTTAAACATCCCCATAGACTTTTTCGTTTTGACCACTTTTACCATATATAACAAAGTCTAAATCGCAATTCAAATGTGAAGATTAAAACAATTGAATTTTTTATAACACCAAAATTACCGATTTTTCAAAACGGTCTAAAAAAAATGGGTAGTCACCGATTTGGCTTAAATCAACAGGAATGATAGATCAGTATCTCTTCTACCTTTCCTGAAAACTTCGGCAAAATTCATGACTACCAATTTTTTGAGAACTATTTGAAATATGGTCACCACTACATTTTGTCACTCAAAACACTCATATTCAAACTGGCGTCTACGATGTAAATAAGCAAACTGAAAAGCAACAACAGAAACGTAAACCATGAATATTTTCTACTCCCGGATATAGAGTCTAGTTATTTCCTGTCCCAAATACAAATATGTCAGTAAATCTGACACATATTTTGCCTTTTTTGTAAAATATTTACGGTAAAAATCACTGCACTGGACGCTTAAAATCAATAAACCGCAAAGTTAGTCAGCTGTTGTTGTTGTGGTGTAATTGCAAGGAAATAAGTAACAATTCCAGGATGTAATGAGCAAAAAGACAGACCTGTTCATGTGTTAACTATTGTTGTGGATGAATGACAAATACTTGAAGAACTTGTAGAACAGCTATCGAGTCAAAAGTTGACCAAGAATAATTCAAGATTGATCAAGGTCATGACTCATCCCTCATTAGTACGACATCATCACTGTAGGGATCCGTACACCGGATCTTGGTCAAGACCCCGTTCACTAGTACGGAGTTTTGGTCAGCCATGTTGTAGAAAACGTGCGGATAACAACAGCAAAGGTAGGTTAACCACGTTTTTCTCCTATTTTTGTTCATGTATATGAATAATCAGTATTGCTATATGTTGCGGAAACATTTCCCCGTTCAAATATTACCGTACATTGTAGACATATTACTTTAAATGCTACAATTCGGATCAAAGAAAAACAATTGCCTGTGCTGAAATTCGCCCAAAGTACCCTTCAGCAATAAATATCTTATTAATTTTCAAGTTAATGAAAATTTTGAATTAGCAGATTTATTTGTTTTCCCAATATACGTGCATGTTCAAAATTTCAGCATCATTCCATCCGAAATTGGCCGAGATATGAATCGTAACAAAACGTGCCCAGCGTAACTAATTCATATAAAAAGACGCTGATTTGTGTACGGAGTCTTGTCCATGTACTGTACGGGGTTTTGCAATGCTAAGATTGTTTTCGCTGCTCTGCACTGAAGTTATTTATTTATATTTGGAGTAATTCTTAGACATTATTATGTCTTATACCATTTTGTATTGTTAAGACGAAAAAATGCAGCAAACTAAAACTTAAAAGGGGTAATTCTTGAGAAAGACTCCGTACTTATTCCAAATAACTACATGTACTACAAACTAAGTCCAGACGTATATTATTGTCTGTTAGAATTGATACAGTTGTCCAATTTTAGCTCATTGTGACCACAGTTAACGTCATATAAAACAAATTCTCATTTACAACAATCCATTACATTGGTCAATGTTTATTCAACTTAGAAATGAGGTAATTGCTTTAATCCGCGAATCTAAGGAATCATACAAGTCAAAACTTACATCCCAGTTAACTGATAAATCAATCCCCCCGGGTAAATGGTGGCGTATAGCAAAATCGATCTCTAAATTGAACAAAGTAACTCAACCAAACTTTCCAATAAAAAATAACGGTCGTATTTTAATACATCCAGTAGACAAAGCAAACGCATTGAATTCTTCCTTTTCTGCAACATCTCATATTGAACATGAACCGGAATTACCTACTTTTCATAATCGCACTGACTATAAAATGAATGACTTTATTATAAATGAAACGGAAGTAATTGATCAATTGAAAATCTTGAAATTATCGAAACCTCCAGGCCCAGATATGATTAGCCCAAAGGTGTTAAAATTAGTTTTAAATAGCATCGCTGCTCCATTGACGCGACTTTTTAATCTGTCATTGTCCACTAGAAAAGTACCATACCAATGGAAACAGGCGAATGTAACTCCTATTTTTAAGGGCAAGGGAGAACCTGACATGCCGGGCAATTATAGGCCTATATCCATTACCAGTATTATTTGCACATTGATGGAAAAAATCGTATTTAAACACTTGTTCAACTATATCAAAACGAATAACCTTCTGTGCAAATGCCAGGCAGGCTTTCAACCTAGAGACTCTACAGTAAATCAGCTCATAGAAATATATAATAACATAATAAGCAACCTCGACGCTGGGAAAGATGTACGATTTATATTTTGCGTTTGACAAAGTATGGCATGCTGGGTTGCTTTTTAAATTAGCTAAATATGGTATCAATGATTCATTATGTAACTGGATACGTAGCTATCTCTCTGAT
>JAWPHD010016828.1:0-47765 GCA_037043455.1 Cyrtodaria siliqua
CAACAACAACAACGAGAAGAAATGCGACTCGTATGATATTATAAAATATGTAAGAGTGAGGGTGATTGCAGATCCCCTGTTTTTTCTTGAGAGACTCGAAATTATGTGTAGTAGTATAATGTGTAGATTATAATGTGTAGATAATGTGTAGATATACTGTAAAGATATTAATGTGTATAATATATGGATAGATGATATAATTAAGTGTAGATATATGTGTAGATATGATGTGTAGATATAAGTGTAGATTAATGTTATAGATAATGTAAGATAGATGTGTATATAGTGTGTAGATATAATGTGTAGATGAATAATGTGTAGATGATAATTGTAGATAAATGTGTAGATATAATGTTAGATATATGTTAAAAATGTGTGAATACGATTAGTATAATGTGAAGAATATTGTAGATATATGTTTAGATATAATTGAAGTATAATGTGTATATATAATGTGTAGATATGATGTGTAGATATAATGTAGTAGATTAAGTGAAGTCATAATGGTAATATAATTGTATGATGTGTAGATATAATGTGTAGATGGTAATGTATAGATATAAGTGTAGATAGATGTGTGTAGATATAATGTGTAGATGATAATGTGTAGATATAATGTGTAGAATATGTGATGATAATATTATAGATATAATGTGTAGATATATGTGAAGATATAATGTGTTGAGGTTTTAGTATATTTTGACCCCAATCTGAGAGGACCGCTTGGTGCGGAGCCGAAAATAATTGCTCTGCACACCTTCATCAAATGATGAAGTAATACTCTAAGTTTGTTGAATTCATTCAGTGGTTTAGGAGGAGATACGGTAACGGACGGACAGACAAACGGAGGCGATTTTAATATACCCTGTTTTTTCAAAACTTCTTATACAGTAAGAGTAGGGTGATTGCAGATTCCCCTGTTTTTTCTTGAGAGACCTCAAATAATGTGTAAGTAGTTATAATGTGTAGATGAATTGTGAGATATATGTGTAGATATGATGTGTGAATATAAAGTGAAGATATAATGTTGATATATAATATATGGATGACATGTATAGATTATAATGTGTAGATATGATGTGTAGATATAATGTGAAGATATAATGTGTATATATAATATATGATGACAATGTATAGATATAATGTGTAGATATGATGTGTAGATATAATGTGTAGATGATAATGTATAGATTGATGTGTAGATATAATGTGTAGATAAATGTGTAGATGATAATGTATAGATATAATGTGTAGATATGAAGCGTAAACATGATGTGTAGATACGATGTGTAGATATAATGTGAAGATATAATGTGTAGATGATATGTAGATATATGTAGATATAATGTGTAGATATAATTGTAGATGATAATGTGTAGATATATGTGTAGATGTAATGTAGATATGATGAGTAGATAATATGTGTAGATAATGTGTAGATGATAATGTGAAGACATAATGTTAAGATGAGAGTAGATAATGTATAGATATAATGTTAGATATGATGTGAAGATATAATGTGTAGATATAGATATAAGGTGAAGTCATAATGTGTAGATATAATGTGTAGATGATAATGTGTAGATATAATGTGTAGATATAATGTGCAGACATAATGTGTAGATATAATGTGTAGATGATAATGTGTAGATAATAATGTGTAGATATAATGTGTGGACATAATGTGTAGATATAATGTGTAGACATAATGTGTAGATGATAATGTGTATATGATTATTGATAATGTGTAGAAGTAAGTGTATATGATTATTGATAATGTGTAGAAGTAATGTGTATATGATTATTGATAATGTGTAGAAGTAATGTGTATATATAATGATAATGTGTAGATGATAATGTGTATATGACATGCAGTTAAGATAATGTCATAATGATATATTTTATTTAGTTCTGCTTTTGAATATATCACGTTACATAAAAGTGACTTGTATTTGAAATCTCCCATTAATACAACATATACAACATAATTATAATGAAGGTAATAATGTGTTTGAAGGTGGTACTTATAATGCCTGTCAATCAATGTATTACTTATACGTTTTTATTTATTTACAGTTCCCAGTGGATCTGTTCAAAAGTCACATTAGTGTCTCAGATGAAATACTGGCCGAGGATAATGGTCTCCCATACAAGGTAATAAATATAATGTTATTTGTCTCTTCCATGCTATACATTCTGTCTCCCAGTTATTACACCGCAGCTGTGCGTAATGGTAGAGCATCTGCCTCACATGCTGGTGGTCAGGCGTTCAATCCTCGGCAGGGTGGTACTTAAGACTACAAAAATGATACTAGTAGCTCCCTTGCCTGATGCTCAGCGTATAAAGGGTAATATTAGGACTGGTCAGCCCAGCGTCGGTATAATGTGACTGGGTGTGGTGTCCATTGTAAACCCAGATCAGCCTGAGTTTATCTCAGGTCATGGTCTTAATTCAAAGAATATAAGAATCCATCATGAGTATCCATGTGAGATAGGGAAATCTCACCCGAGGGTCAGAATTGTAACCAGGGACGAGGCTCTGCCAGTGCCTGGTTGCATTCTGATCCCGAGGGTGAGATTTACCTATCTCACATGGATACTCATGATGGATTCTTATATTCTTTGAATTAAGACCATGACCTGAGATAAACTCAGGCTGATCTGGGTTTACAATGGACACCACACCCAGTCACATTATACCGACGCTGGGCTGACCAGTCCTAATATTACCCTTTATACGCTGAGCATCACCCCAAACAAACACCTAGCTTCCATACAAGATACTATGAATAATCACCCCAAACAAACACCTGGCTTCTATACAAGATACTATGATTAATCACCCCAAACAAACACCTAGCTTTCGTACAAGATACTACGAATAATCACCCCAAACAAACACCTAGCTTCTATACAAGATACTACAATTAATCACCCCAAACAAACACCTGGCTATCATACAAGATACTACGAATAACCACCCCAAACAAACACCTAGCTTCCATACAAGATACTACGATTAATCACCCCAAACAAACACCTACCTTCCATACAAGATACTACGAATAATCACCCCAAACAAACACCTAGCTTCCGTACAAGATACTATGATTAATCACCCCAAACAATCACATAGCTTCCATACAAGATACTACGATTAATCACCCCAAACAAACACCTAGCTTCCATTCAAGATACTACGAATAATCACCCCAAACAAACACCTAGCTTTCATACAAGATACTACGATTAATCACTCCAAACAAACACCTGGCTTTCTACAAGATACTACGAATAATCACCCCAAACAAACACCTAGCTTCCATACAAGATACTACGATTAATCACCCCAAACAAACACCTAGCTTCCATTCAAGATACTATGAATAATCACCCCAAACAAACACCTAGCTTCCATACAAGATACTACGATTAATCACCCCAAACAAACACCTAGCTTCCATACAAGATACTACGATTAATCACCCCAAACAAACACCTAGCTTTCATACAAGATACTACGATTAATCACTCCAAACAAACACCTAGCTTTCATACAAGATACTACGATTAATCACTCCAAACAAACACCTAGCTTCCATACAAGATACTACGATTAATCACCCCAAACAAACACCTAGCTTCCATACAAGATACTACGATTAATCACCCCAAACAAACACCTAGCTTCCATACAAGATACTACGATTAATCACTCCAAACAAACACCTAGCTTCCATACAAGATACTACGATTAATCACCCCAAACAAACACCTAGCTTCCATACAAGATACTACGATTAATCACCCCAAACAAACACCTAGCTTTCGTACAAGATACTACGATTAATCACCCCAAACAAACACCTAGCTTCCATACAAGATACTACGATTAATCACCCCAAACAAACACCTAGCTTTCATACAAGATACTACGATTAATCACTCCAAACAAACACCTAGCTTTCATACAAGATACTACGATTAATCACCCCAAACAAACACCTAGCTTCCATACAAGATACTACGATTAATCACCCCAAACAAACACCTAGCTTCCATACAAGATACTACGATTAATCACCCCAAACAAACACCTAGCTTCCATACAAGATACTACGATTAATCACTCCAAACAAACACCTAGCTTCCATACAAGATACTACGATTAATCACCCCAAACAAACACCTAGCTTCCATACAAGATACTACGATTAATCACCCCAAACAAACACCTAGCTTTCGTACAAGATACTACGATTAATCACCCCAAACAAACACCTAGCTTCCATACAAGATACTACGATTAATCACCCCAAACAAACACCTAGCTTCCATACAAGATACTACGATTAATCACCCCAAACAAACACCTAGCTTTCATACAAGATACTACGATTAATCACTCCAAACAAACACCTAGCTTTCATACAAGATACTACGATTAATCACTCCAAACAAACACCTAGCTTCCATACAAGATACTACGATTAATCACCCCAAACAAACACCTGGCTTCCATACAAGATACTACGATTAATCACCCCAAACAAACACCTAGCTTCCATACAAGATACTACGATTAATCACCCCAAACAAACACCTAGCTTTCATACAAGATACTACGATTAATCACCCCAATCAAACACCTAGCTTCCATACAAGATACTACGATTAATCACCCCAAACAAACACCTAGCTTCCATACAAGATACTACGATTAATCACCCCAAACAACCTGGCTTCCATACAAGATACTACGATTAATCACCCCAATCAAACACCTAGCTTTCGTACAAGATACTACGAATAATCACCCCAAACAAACACCTAGCTTCCATACAAGATACTACTAATAATCACCCCAAACAAACACCTAGCTTCCATACAAGATACTACGATTAATCACCCCAATCAAACACCTAGCTTCCATACAAGATACTACGATTAATCACCCCAATCAAACACCTAGCTTTCGTACAAGATACTACGAATAATCACCCCAAACGAACACCTGGCTTCCATACAAGATACTACGAATAATCACCCCAATCAAACACCTGGCTTCCATACAAGATACTACGATTAATCACCCCAAACAAACAAACACCTAGCTTTTGTACGAGATACTACGAATTATCACCCCAAACAAACACCTAGCTTTCGTACAAGATACTACGAATAATCACCCCAAACAAACACCTAGCTTCCATACAAGATACTATGATTAATCACCCCAAACAAACACCTAGCTTCCATACAATTTATTACGAATAATCTTATGTTGTCTCTTCCATACAAGTTAGTATATTTATACTATAATGGTGTCACCACAGATCATACTATTTTGTTTGGACTGTTCAACACCATGAATTTTGGAGATTTTAATTTATTCCAGTTTTATTTATAGTAATATGGCAGAGATACTGATTCATGAACATAGATACTGGTTCATGAACATAAATACTGATTCATGAACATAAATACTGACTCATGAACATAGATACCGATTCATGAACATAAATACTGATTCATCAACATAAGCTCATGCAGAAATAAAGTGATCTTGGTAATGTTCCCATTATGGTTTTACAAAGATTATCAACATTAAATAAAACAACACCAGAAATTGCAGATGGAACTGGAAGATTAGATTTTGATATAAACTTTAATGGAGCAATCTGAAATGAATAGCTTTTAAAAAATGCTTAATTATTACTATGCTATTTTCACAGGAACTTATTAGGATGTTGGACTATAAGATTTTGACAAAGGCGCTCCACCTCACCCTGAATCTCCACACCGCCGACTGGAATTCATGCGTCATACGTCGCTGTGTATCCATACTCGAACATAAGGCCCTCACGTAAGTTGATATTTGTTTGTCTGCTAGATGAGCATGTGATTCTATACTGTGACATGCATATATGCAATACATCCTTCTGGATTGGATATTACGATAATGAATTTCAACAATTCCACAACTTCTTAAATGTTATATAGTAGGAGCTGCCAAACTTATGCTCACTAATTTATAGAATCTCATATTTCAGATACGAGAACATCTATAATGCGAGGGTAGCGTATGAAGCGTATGAGGCAGGGGACATGAAGGGTATGGTGATAGACCAGCGTGTCCTCATGCGTACATTAAAGGTACGTACCGGTATCCATTAGGTTGTAATGTTGTTGAAACAAAAACATCTTGAATGATTAAGTTACAGAAAATAAACCAACCATTACAGGGCTAGAAATTAACATTTTTAGTTTACTAGACCACCGGTAGTTGGGTAAAATCACTAGACCTGCTCAAAATTTACTAGCCCAATATAATATTCAACAGAAAATACTATTTTAATTCAAGTTTCGGTTTCTTTATAAGAATTTTACATTTATTGAAACTTTGGAAATATCAGGTTTTTAAAAGACCTGTTAGGTTAGACAGTGCTGTCTCTACATAATCTATCAATTTATAATTTATTTCTTATTTGAATATTTTTTGTTACTAGCCCATCGGGATTACCCAGAGACAGATTTTGCTAGCCCGGCAGCATTTTTGCTAGCCTCGGGCTACAGGACTAGTGCTAATTTCGAGCCCTGAATTATAGCACTTCTAGTAACCGAAGCAGTTTTTAGTATCAACGATATAGTAGAGTAAAGGGATATAACTCTGTTAGTGATATGACAATAGATGACTGTCAGTTACTTCCCTTATGCTGGCTTATTCTTCAAAATCTAGCACTTACTTGAGAAAATGTCATGAATAGAAAATTCAGCTTTATTGCAGGTATTTTCTCTACCGTTCAAATATTTGTGAATATAGTGTTTATTGTATTGACAACCAAAAGGTCTTTTCAAAATTATACCACTTTAAATAATTTAGTTGAGGACAAATTTGCTTATGCACAAGCCTTAAATTTGGTGTGGATTTAACAATTATAGTTGACCAGTGGTTATTATATTTCCTAAGTTAGCAAGTAAACAGTATTGGGATAATGGCAGTTATAATTGTGTGTTTCTCTGAATGATTGTGTGTTTGTGCAGTTATCATAAAGGTACAAGTGTATTACCCAGCCAACCTTACAGCCATTTTTTGTACGACTGATTGTGAAAAACTGCAGCTCAAATTTGGTGCGGGTGGAGAGAAAAAATAAAAGTAAATCTTTGGATACATTTATAGAAGAAAGATTATCTAAAAATTTGCTTTTTCGTCTTATAATGTGAAAAAGTGTTCCGGAGACACAACATGGCTTGGCCCTTCCGCAAGTTAGTAGATGGTTTATGCCTGTTGGCATATTTCCACACCCAAGTCTTCAGTTTCTGCTTAGCACACTGAAAGGACTACCATTCTGTTGCATTTACCATTGTCATGTATATCCTAGATGTGCGGAAAGACCATCTCCCCCATGAAGTTGATGCACAGAGTGAAACACAGCCGGAATATGTACGATGAACCGGGCAGGATGCAGCTGTATGAATTCCTAGATCTGATTCTATGGTAAGTTTGAAACCTTGTTGCCTCTCGCTGCTGCAGGTTCGAATCCCACCGGGAGCTTGCCTTTTAAGTGAGAAAGTGTTGATTCTTAGGGATGGCGGGTGGTATACTGTACTGGTTCTACCCAAGAAGAAATTTGTGGTCTGCCTCCACCACACAAAAAAATCGGTCATCATGTATAGCCTAAAATGTGTGGAAAATGATGTAAAAATACCGTTCAGCAACATCAACAACACCTGGTAAGTTGATATTCCAGACGAAATACAGCTGAAATATGTATGATGAACCGGACAGGATGCAGCTAATTTCTCTGGTAAGTTGACATACTGGACAAAACACAGCCTGGATATACGTGTATGATGAACCGGGCAGGATGCAGTTATATGGGTACTAATAGGTAACCAAACAAAACAAAACGGTATAATAAATATGATGAACCATACAGAATTTTGCTGTTTCATTCCTAATTTTTGTCATCAGGTTTAAGTTATATGTCTCAAATGCATTCTGTTCTGCATATTGTCTGCCAACAAATCATGTAATCTAGTACTGACAGTGAGTGGGTGATGTGAAAAGAAGAACAGTTGCAATAAATTTTGTTTCGAAATGATTTTTTACCTCGACTTTTTCGAACAAAAAAAGGAAGCTATTGTCTTCTTTTTTTTCGCCGTCTGCATCTGGGTTAAAGTTTGTATGTAACCTTGCATCTCTGAAACTGCTTTACGTAATGGGTTGAAACTTCACACTTGTATTCAGCATCATTAGACAACATCATACAGCCAGGTTCTATAACTCCTGCTTTTATTTTAACAAACTTATGGCCCCTTTTATACTTACAATATTTGGTTTAGAAGTGCACTAATTCTGTTATGCAGTTAAACAATATTACACCCTTCAACATAGTTTCCCAATAAATAAACAAGGCCTTGAAAGTCGAGCGTCTACACAGACAGGTGGAATATCTTGTTAAGTTAATTGCCGTTTATTTCACTGTAAGTCATATCTAATTGCTTTCAGGGCCCACGGTTATGAGAAGTTTATCCCCGATGAAACTTATGGACATTTTGAAATGAAAGATGAGTTGTTCAAGGTTGGTAAAAGCTTTATAAAATACTTAAGTTATATATTAGGAAGGGTATGTGATATATTTTGGTAAATCCTATTAAATATTTCTGGATAAGGAGTGATTAAGCTTGGCATGCTAAGGGCTACTCGCAGGCTGATCAGGGTTTACAATGTCTGGCTGCTCATCAGTCATTTCTCTAAAACACCCCTTTGTAACATAACTGGAATTGTCTAAATTTAAAGAAAGGACTGTCCATTATACATTCATAGTGGGCTAAGGGCTAAAGCTTTAAACAGTACAGTCGAACTTCCATGGCTCGGACTTGACTAGAATACAGCTGATGACTCAAACTCTGGTCCCGGTCACAATCTCTATATAATTCATAATGTTCAACTACGGATAATTAGTGCATGGATGACTTTTACTCACACAGAAAATTGGGATCGAACAAACCTGCTGATTGCATTTGAAGTGGTTGTTATTTTTGCACCTTTCGCAGGTGATTGGCAACTAATATTTGCAGCGTTGGACAGTGTTTGTTATTTACTGGAGTTTTAAACTGTCCCACCTCCATTTTTCTCATGCTCGCAACACCTACAGAGGCGTAGCCAGGCTAAAATCTTAAGTACGCACTCTTAATGCCGATGTCATTACCCTTGGCGCGTAGCGCCGAGGTAGGGGTAGGTGCGGGAGGGGGTCGCCCTATCCTGCTTGTGGTGGGGGGGGGGGTGGTAGGAGATTTTTTTTAAATATAGACATCCTTTGGCAGCCTCTGGTGGGTTTTTTGTCACATTTTGGCGGCGGGGGTTAGGAGAAAATTTTAAAATATAGACATCCTTTGGCAGCCTCTGGTGGGTTTTTTGGTCACATTTTGGCGGCATTCTAGGGTAAAATAAATTCTTTAAAAATGAAAAAAACATATGTCAGGAGTTAAGTTAGCCTTTGATTTTTATGCCATTTTTGGCCATAATTATTTTTTCACTTTTCAAATCGATGTTACGCAGGTGCCTAAGTGCGTATCGCTGGCTACGCCCCTGACCTACTTAAACTTTTTGTCACTGACTCAAACTTCACAAGTAACCATTAACAATCAATGAAAATTAAACACTATAAACAATAAATAAATGTAATAAATTAAACTGTCATTGCAATTTTGTATTCAAGTTATACTGGTAATCTGTATTGAATATTGAATACCACATTCATTCAACCAGTCTGCTCTTTGAAAATATGTATAATTCAGGAAGTGACAAAACATTGGTAAAAGCTCAATACAATTCTAGTATATAATATCTAGATCACAAAGATCAGAAATACTTTCAGACAGGTGTGAAACATGAGCTGGAAACAAAATTTTGGTATTTTATACAATTCTAGTATATAGTATCTAGATCACAACTGTCAGAAATACTTCCAGATGGGTGTGAAACATGAGCTGAAACAAAATTTTGGCATGCTCAAAAGTCGTGTCAGAGTGGTATAAATTTCAGCATTGCTTTGTTGTTTACCATGAGGTCAGAGGGTGAGGGGTATGTATTTGTCATGGATGAGATTGTAAAGGGACCTTTCCTTTGTTTAATTAGATATATTGTGTGTGTCCCATTTGTTGATAGTGAGAAAAAACTGCCTTGTTTACATTTCTGCAGATCTAACGTATGACATAATACTGACATAATACATTAAAAGGTTAATTCAACAACCCAAGTATAATTAGTAAGGTGTGTAGAGATCTAGATTTAAATCCAATTTTTTTTTTCAATACTTAATTTCAGTATTAATATGTATAGAACCATTGTAGGATGATTTGAATGAGCGGAGGTTTTCAATTACGCGATAAAATTACATGTCATGTTATTTACTTTATTTATCTTTATTTTTAAATAATTTCGAATTTACACACCAAGATAAACATCAAGTTAATAATTCACGGGGAAAAAACACATAATACAAGTAATTCTAAACATACATTGCTGTCATCAAATATTTGATCTTCTGATTAGGGACATAAAAGATTTAATCATTAGGCAAAAAAATTGGGGGTGTTTCCACTATTCTCTAAGGGTTTTTTTCTCAAAAAAATAGACACAAGAGCGCTGCCTAGCAGGGCATATATACGCCCACGGTTGGCAAAGTTAAGTTGTAGTTGATACCTTTTTTTCAAAGGGAAATAAATCAACAAAGATTAATCGGAGAGTTATGGGCCTTTATGAGGGGTATTAATTGGATTTGGACCACCATTATTTTCACATAGACCGTAATGTTAGCTCTACACAGAATAACACTTACCCTAATGCTCCTTGACACTTCAAATATCCATTAAAATGTATATATGTGACGACAAAACACAAAAATAGCAAAACAACAATGACCGTAACTGCTCTATGCACCAGCCTTTGGCTCAAAATGAAAGTAGATGACCTTTTTTGACAACAACAGCCGAACCACACCTCATTTTGTTTAAAATCTTACCTCATACAAAGATGTACCACTCAGCACTCTGATGACTGATTCCTTTGCTTTTTGCACCCATATCTTTGGAAATCTATCCTCAAAACAAAAACAATAAATATACGTACCTCTTTTATGTACTAAATCAATTACACAGTCCCAAATAACACCACTGATGGTACTACTTTCGAGTACGACCATTTTCAACTTTTTACCTCTCTGGTAACCGGTCCAAGTCCTATTGGATCATATGGAAGATGTGTGCATAGTTTCATTTATATACACCTAATAGTTTGAAAGTTATTAGCCATTATCACTTGTAAAAGAAGGCAAGGTTAAGTTCCAGGTTAAACCTTTTTTCAAATGGGAATAATTCGAAAAATATGAACCAGAGAGTTATGGGCCTTTATCAGGTGTATTCACTGTATCATGCTGAAGATGTTTACAAAGTTTCATTGTTGTACACCTTATACTTTGAAAGTTATTAGCCACAATCAGTTGTCAGGTAAAAGCTAACGGATGGAATACATCACAACATTTGCCCCTCTGCTGTTGGAAAGTATTCAGCTTATGGCTTATGGCTGATACCATATGTAAGAAATGAAGCAAAAAAAAAGATAAATAAAAAACAAACACTTTCTACCTACCCAATATTTTTGTTCAGATCTGTCAGCAGAAACGTACATGTTTTTGTTTGGCTTAGAACAAGCAGATTTGGGAAGACTAAAGTTACTGTTACAAACAACATAAAAACCTTTCAACTGTAAAGCATTTTAGACTATCAGTATTTCAGTTTGTTTTCATACATCTTCAAGATTAAAAACATGAATTTATATGAAGATTTAATTGATGTTTCCATGGTAACCAGGGTAACAGGTGGAACATAGTCTCAAATTTATTTTTAATTAAATTGAAATATATATAATTATATAAACTATATTGTATTTAATCTTACTAGTGTGAGCACCAATGATATGTTATATATAGATATCTTTCATGACAACAGATCTCTACTTAAACATAGGTGTTGCTTTTCCGGCAGCGGCAACATCCAAGTATTGTGTTTAGGTCATTTTCTTACAACTTTAGACCTTTCAAACTTTGCTTATAGTTGTTTCTTGGGTAGTACATCACAAAACTACTTCTTGAAAACTATAAGTGATAATGATATGGGACTTTTTCTAAAATGATCAGTATGACTGAACTATCAGTAGAGCTTCAAGGTCATTGACCTCTTGTTAGGTATTAAAATGTTTACAAACTTTCATTTAAAGCAACTAACCCGCCAAATAACGGCAAAATTACACTACAAAACCGTTCAAAACTTTATCCAGGTGTTCAGGTCATATAATGTATATGTGCGGAATAAAAGTATACGTTTATTTACTGTTTTTTAAAATTAAATATGCGTAAAATGAATTATGAGTTGGTAACTCTTAATTCGACACTCCCATTTTTGGATTTGGCCTGGCTGGTTAAAGCCGTTTATATTGTGTCTATAGAGTTTGGATTCTCAAACTATGTAAGTTATATATATACGGTATATATATATACTTCTTAGTCAGTAGGTTTAGAAATGATGTACAAATGTTGTAAAATTTGGCTGTTATTAGCGGGATAGCTACTTTAAGCAATATTTATCTTTTATTTTTAAGTCCCGCCCCCATTAGACAAGACATGCGAATTCGCGCATTCTTGTATTTGAGAAGTTCAGTTTTTCAGATTTTATTTGAGAAAATCTGTTGTTCAGAATTCTTTTGAAAGGTTCATTAACTGTTATTCTGATTTCATTGAGAGGTTCATTAACTGTTATTCTCATTTCATTGAGAGGTTCATTATCTGTTATTCTCATTACATTGAGAGGTTCATTAACTGTTATTCTCATTTCATTGAGAGGTTCATTAACTGTTATTCTCATTTCATTGAGAGGTTCATTAACTGTTATTCTCATTTCATTGAGAGGTTCATTAACTGTTATTCTCATTTCATTGAGAGGTTCATTAACTGTTATTCTCATTTCATTGAGAGGTTCATTAACTGTTATTCTCATTTCATTGAGAGGTTCATTAACTGTTATTCTCATTTCATTGAGAGGTTCATTAACTGTTAATCTTAACTGTTATTCTCATTTCATTGAGAGGTTCATTAACTGTTATTCTCATTTAATTGAGAGGTTCATTAACTGTTATTCTGATTTCATTGAGAGGTTCATTAACTGTTATTATCATTTCATTGAGAGGTTCATTAACTGTTATTCTCATTTAATTGAGAGGTTCATTAACTGTTATTCTGATTTCATTGAGATGTTCATTAACTGTTATTCTGATTTCATTGAGAGGTTCATTAACTGTTATTCTGATTTCATTGAGAGGTTCATTAACTGTTATTCTCATTTCATTGAGAGGTTCATTAACTGTTATTCTTAACTGTTATTCTCATTTCATCGAGAGGTTCATTAACTGTTATTCTCATTTCATTGAGAGGTTCATTAACTTTTATTCTCATTTCATTGAGAGGTTCATTATCTGTTATTCTCATTTCATTGAGAGGTTCATTAACTGTTATTCTCATTTCATTGAGAGGTTCATTAACTGTTATTCTCATTTCATTGAGAGGTTCATTAACTGTTATTCTTAACTGTTATTCTCATTTCATTGAGAGGTTCATTAACTGTTATTCTCATTTAATTGAGAGGTTCATTAACTGTTATTCTAATTTCAGTTGAGAGGTTTAGTTCTGCTTTCATTTAAGAGGTTCTTGTTTTCTTATTTCATTGAGAGGTTCATTGATCTGTTATTCTGATTTTATTTCAGAAATTCGGTCATTCTCATTTTGTTTTAGAAATTCAGTCATACAGATTTCAGAGGTTCAGTTATTCTAATTGTATTTCCTAGGTTCAGATTGTTTTTGGTAAATAATCTTCATGATGCCATCTTGTGCTAAGATTTTAATTGTGTCCTAATTATGAAAAAAGGTCACAAACCAGTATTCATATCAAACTATTTGGCACCAGTTAGCAATGCTATCTTAATTATTCCTATACAGTTAATCATACGATGGCATCTTCAGTGTCTCAAGTATACCATATAATCTATTAAAATAACTGTGTATGGTGACTTACAGTCAGATCATAAGATATAGGTATATAACAAAACAATATTAAGGTTATTCCATTATCTTGCTGTAATAAGTTATAATAAGTCACATATACCTGTACATGGTTCTAGTAGTCAGATATGGAATGTTGGAAATATGTGTGTGCATACGTTTTGAAACCAGTAATGGAATAAAAAAAAGTTAGGATATTAGTTTTAAAGGCATCTTCATGTCTTAATTCAGTGTGTGTTTAGAGAAATCTTGGTTTAAAAAATAATTGGATTTTTTTTATAAAAAAACAAATAATTGCCCGTTTTCATTTCTTTATGGGGTTAAACGTAGAAGTGAAGATATTATTATCGCAGATGTCGATTTAAGGAATATCGTCACTGATAGCTGTTCTATAGATGGTGTGGTGTTGATATATGGAATATAGTCACTGGTAGATGTTCTATAGATGGTGTGATGTCAATTTAAGGAATATCGTCACTGATAGCTGTTCTATAGATGGTGTGGTGCTGATATAAGAAATATCATCACTGATAGCTGTTCTATAGATGGTGTGATGTTGATATAAGGAATATCGTCACTGATAGCTGTTCTATAGATGGTGTGGTGTTGATATATGGAATATAGTCACTGGTAGTTGTTCTATAGATGGTGTGGTGTTGATATAAGGAATATAGTCACTTGTAGCTGTTCTATAGATGGTGTGGTGTTGATATAAGGAATACAGTCACCTGTAGCTGTTCTATAGATGGTGTGGTGTTGATATAAGGAATATAGTCACTTGTAGCTGTTCTGTAGATGATGTGGTGTTGATATAAGGAATATAGTCACCTGTAGCTGTTCTATAGATGTTGTGGTGTTGATATAAGAAATATTATCACTTGTAGCTGTTCTATAGAAGGTGTGGTGTTGATATAAGGAATATAGTCACTTGTAGCTGTTCTATAAATGTTGTGGTGTTGATATAAGTGATATTATCACCTGGAGCTGTTCTATAAATGGGCTGATGTTGATGTACGGAATAGTCACTTGTAGCTGTTCCGTAGATGGGCTGATGTTGATGTACGGAATAGTCACTTGTAGCAGCTGTTCCATAAATGGTGTGGTGTTGATATAAGGGATAAAGTCATTTGTACCTAGTGAGCAAACAAGAAAATTACACAATGTATTAAACTGATTACATATCGTTTATGATAATTAATAGAGTTACACTGGACACATCTTTTAGTGAAGAGTCGGTGTACAAGAGGAAAATAAAATTCACTACATAATTGAGGGTATTTGTTTTTATAAATGCTAGAAATAAATCTTGAGACAAAATATTAGAAAAAAATAAATGTTAATTTAATTCATACATAAAAATCATATAAATAGAAAAACATAAATCATAACACATTACAATGGTACACGCTGAAATGGTTATTAGATCTACACCTTTTCATTTATTCTCAACATAGAATTTTAATGTATAATTTTATTTTAGTTATTTAAACACTATCAAGCAGTTATTGATTGATTTGGGAGTTCATATCAAATTGGCCTCTTTACAAATATATTCCTGTAATGAAAACAAATACTTTTTATGTACAGTCTGGTAAAAACTTTATAAGCTAGTGTTTGTACAGTGTGACAATTTATTAAAACTATTTATGAAAATTAAAGTCCTTTATAATACCCTCTTCATATGTTATCCAAAAAGATCTATATGCTCAGTGAGTCAACAGAATAAAAACTTGGTATGCAAAATGCTTTGAAGTTATTCAAACACTGAAATATATTTTGTATTGTATTAGATTTGGGTTACGGTACATTTATATATGCATAATTGCTTTGATTACATGTTAGATTTATCAAATATGAACTTGCAATTATTTCATGATTTTTTGATCGCATAACAATTGAACACCTGAAGTGCTCTTTATTGAAAATACAAAAACAGTTGGACACGGGTCTCAAGTCCATGTTGTGTAAACATTTGTTATTGTTAATGATATGTGAATTTTGCCATTCAGTATAGTCGGTTATAATAATATTTAATTGGACATTGGCGTATTTATTCTTTCAAAATAGTCATGGAATATCAGGGCGGATCTAATGTGGGTGTGGGTTGGATTACATCATTATGAAAAATTATGTGTTCTGCCCTTAAAATGGACTTGTGCCCCACCACAGCTATCCAAAAGGTAGAAATGGAATTTGCAGCCCTCCCTTACAATTTATCCATAAATGATTTTAAAAAAAAATGAGGTAGAATTTTGTTGTTTTGCTTGTCTTTATCATTTTCTTCAAAGGTTGTTTGCCCCTAATCTTAAATTCTTGATCTGCCCTTGGTATGAAATATGAATTGCTCTTTACATGTTATAAACCTGTGTTCTCTTTGAACAGCAAATAATTCATAACTTGTGATAAATATCGAAAATCAATTTAAGAACTGTGAAATATTTTACATGGCCGGCAGTGTACCCTTCATCAAATCTTTCACTATCTGTGCTTCTTCTTTCATAAGGGTTACCTTAAACAGTGAGATATAAGGTATTAAATGTACATACCAACAATTTTGTTCAAATCTTGAATGACTGAGGGAAAAAAAGACATTGTTTCAAGATTATATTTGACTAGAAAGGTAATATACTGACTTTGTTAAGTTTATAAAAAAATATCTACATTTTATTTTTTTTGCACGTGCTAAGTGCTAATGGATTATAGATACCTGTACAACACTTAAAGATAGTGAATATGATAAGGGAAAGAATTAGCCATGTCTGATATAGGATGACGGATTTGTTTAATTATTAATATAGATTAGAACTGATCATCTGCAGCATGTTCGGTGAGCATAATTCCAGGGATCCCTAAGTGTCTGTCATACTACATGTCAGTGTTAACACTGAAGTGTCCTGGAATATATACTCATGTTGGAATTAGTACTAAAAAAAGTAAATACTAAAGCAGGGATAATCTCATGTTGGTTTAATTACAGTCGGATGGATGCGGCGTGTGAGTCGGATCAATTTCTATGAATTATACGATAGTTACCAATGATATGCAACAAGACATTTACAATTACAAAGGTCATAGTAATGATATTCTGGATAAACACATAAGAAAGATGAACATTTAATAGTGAGAAACGGCAAGATGAGTAAACATAAGACGGTCACTTTTAAAACAATGTTTGCACATGGAGTGCCTTATAAATCAAGGATACCGCACGATTTGTCACTTGATTTGAACAAACAGGTAATTGTATATCATTGAAGGCAAATGTTTATTTATTGTTTTTTCAAAGATAAAGAAATAAGCAATATAAGTCAACAGTGTGGTATAAGCATGAAACAGGTGCTAATTTTGTAGCTTTTCAGGTTTTGCTATAATTGGCCCATCTTTATTGGTCAGTTGGTCAGTCAATTCATATCCTGAGTATTAATAAAAAAGTGTTCACGGTATCTTAATGAAACTCGCTACACGTATCTACCTATTGATCGTGTGGTGCCTTTTAATTATTTGCCATTTGTATGCATGGACAGATTTATATATGCCCATCTTTAGATGGGACGTTTTATGTCAAGTCAGCAGCCTTCTGTACGTCGGGTCCATTAACTTTTAGTTGGCAAGTGATTCTGGCTGATAACTTTCAAAGTATCAGGTCTGCAACAATAAAACGTTGTACTCATTTTCAGCATGATCCAATAAATACATCTGAAAAGGCCCATAACTCTCTGATCCATATTTTTTTTTAATTATTTCCCTTTGAAAAATGATTAACTGGAACTTAACCTTGCCTTTTCCAAGTGATTGTGGATAATATAGTTCAATGTATAAGATCTACAACAATGAAACTGTACACTTCTTCAGCATTATCCAATGAATACATCTGAAAAAGACCCACAACTCTCTAAATCGTTGTTTTTTTAAAAAATACCTGGAACCTAACCTTGCCTTTTATTCCTTAATTTTCAGTGCTATGGCTTTGAATCTTAAAAACAAATACCCTCATTTACTCCCAAAATAAAAATCTTATAAACCCATTACTCTTAAATGAATATGTATGAGTATGTCCGTTAGATAAAGGTTTAAGCTGAAACTTAACTTCATAGAAAACCTCCAAACTAATGAAATACCTCGTCTTTCCATGATATTACATTTTTCAATATTGCTTACCAATAATGTCCAGTATTGACCAGGTATGTTACATGATGGGTGTATGTGACCCGCTAGGCAATTCTCTTGCTTAAAATAGTTGTTTCTAGAGCACAACTTGAAAACTGTTCAAGATATGTTACATTAACTTTTGTGTAGCCTTTTCCTATCCAGAATTTTCTAATGTTCGATGCATTGAACTGGAAACAAGGCCAGTCCATCAACATATTTGTTTCTTCATCATTTAAGATATCTTTTTGAAACCACGAAGTAAGGGTTTGAACACCACTGGATAAACTGTGTTATCCTGTTAAAATAAAAGTATTAACCTGCTTTCAACCTATCCATAAACAAACTAAATATATATATATACTGCAGTTGACAGACTTTGACAAGCTTCTGTCACACCATGATGAGAGGTTGGCCACGACACTGGATGCGCAGTTTCTCAAAGATGAATGGGAATTTGCAGCTGTAAAGATCGGGGACAAGTCAAAGTGGAAGGGAGAAGCAGTTGTGTGTGGAGAATCAAGAGAAAAAATGGTAACATTTATTTCTTTTATGTGTTTTAATATTTGGAAACTTTACCACTTACAGATACAAAAGACAGAACAGGAAATGTCGCATTGATTTGTCAGGGTATTGTGGCTGCTCAATATGGGTGTTTTTCAACAAGGATTTCCATAATAGCCGGTAGGCGGGTTATTTACCCTCAAACTTTGCTTAGCTGATCGGCTACTTTTTGTAGTTCACAATAAAAGGAAAAACTATTAATCCCTGTCTACTTTTATAAAACTTTCCCTGTTACTCAAAAACAAAGGGAAATTCCTGTTTCAAGCATTTTGTTAAACAATAAGAGACATATTTTGACAGTATTGTTGCAGAATTGGAAGAATAATGCCAAAAACTTCAGCCATGAAAAGGTAAAATGAAACCTATTGACTTGGCATTTAAAAGCAAGCAACCCTATCATGGCCTCTCACAGCAACCTCCAATCATCCAGCCACTGTTTTACTGCAAACTGATACCCCAAATCATTGTTAGATGCAACATGACATTAAAATTATTATATGGTATTGTGTTTTACCTGAACTGTCAATGAAACTCTTATTTTCATTGGTATAGTTTATTGGGTGAAACCATGCTATAAATTAATTATAAATGTCAAACTGTAATGTTATTATATATATCATCATCAAATATCTTGGCTAATGCCTCAAAATTATTCATGTTATATGCCCATTACACCTTGATGTGTCATGCATAAGATTCCGGTCCTTACTTGAAAGGTCACGGTCACACTTGGAGGCCAAAGGTCAATTGAACAGGAGCATTTATTGTACTGTTGTACGAGTTGAACTCTATGGCTATATTGCATTTTTGAGCACCTTGAAAATCCTTGAACAGTGTTGGAAAAAACTACATACAAACTTTATTATTTCGTATCACCATATTTTCCTGCTATATGATTTACCTACACAGGACACATGTCTGTCGGACTATTACCTCTGGAGGTCCAGAACTATGGTAACACGCATGCCAAGTTTGATTTGGCTAGTTTTGTCAAAGTTATGACATGCTAGCTGATTATGAATTAAACTAGTGAATAATAGTGGTGAATGCCAGGAGAAAACCTTGTGATTATATATAATGTTTGTTTGTTTTAGGTCATATTGTTGTGTGTTGCTAGGATACAAGTTATTATGCCATTAGCAAAACTTGTGATTGTATACTACCCAAAGTTTGCTAAGCACGAAGATTTTAATTCGACATTTTACGGTGGCTGGTTTTACCAATAGTATAAAAACTTTACAATTAATTTCGGAAAATGTTTGGTGCTTAGCAAACTTTGAGTAGTGTATATGTTTGTTTTATGCCAATAGTGATCATATTGTTGTATGTTGCTAAAGCAGAACTTAAAGATTCTATGTTTGTTTTATGTCTTTGTTTGTGAGGAGAATCTCTTTCTACAACTCAGTCCCGAAGTATGCACTGCAGCTGTAGGGTCAGTGTAGTATATGGTTCAGAGACATGAATTGTGTACTGTAAAGCCTGATCAAGAGATCACCTCTATTAAAAGATCTTCTGTATTAAGAGACCACCATTTCAGTTGCCTGTTGTATTGTTTTAAATTAAGTGCAACTGTATTAAGGAACCACCTATATTATGAGATCAATTTTGCACTAACCTTTAATGGTCAGCTATTTCACTACCTTTATACTATTATATAAAGTTGAGACAGTCATGTTGGAAACAGTGTGGTGGATTTCAATAAAACATGGATTTAGATTTCTGCAGGTAGTACCTTCTCTATACATAAACATCATATTATTTTTTATTATATACAGTGCTTTGGGGTGTATAGAATCATTGGTAGTAAAGAATCATTTCCAGTTTAAATTCAATTTTCTCAGCTCATATATTTTAGATTATTTTAAAACTTTCCTGGCTTGAAGATATATCATATAAGCATACATTTATTCAACGGTGAAATTATTTGGGACATTTTTCCATGCAAAATATATCACTACGTGCAACACCTCTCAGAAAAAATGATTCTATACTACCTGAATGAAGTGTGTCTTTGAAACGAAAAATTCATACTGTCACAATAAACTCAGAAATAAATATTTGCTGTTTTAACAAATGTTAGGGACAAAAGTCAAAATGCAATCATCATTTAAGGTAACTTGTTGAAGTTTGGCACTTTTAAAGATAAAATGAAATTATGTAAATATTGATGAAAAAACGCCTATTAAAAAATCACAGTTTCAGGACAATAATTTTAGAAATTTTGCTATCATACAACTAAAAGAGTAAATCTAAATCAGAAATTAAATAAAAAAAATATTTTCATTTTAAAATTAGACGTTTAACCCAAGTGATTCTATACCCCCCAAAGCACTGTACCTATCAATAATATATACATAGTACCTTCATTTTCTTACAGTGGAATACAACAAACCGTATCACACTACAGGTTATCAGTATGCTACTAAAAATAGATTTTGGAAAATGTCAATTTGAATGTTGGGGATTGACATTAAGAACAACAGATGTTTTAATATGAAATGTGAACTGTCAGAATGTTTGTTTGTGCGTTTGTGAACATTGTGGGTTAATTAATTAATTTAAGATTATGTCAGTTGGTAAATTCACCAGAATTTCATGTGTAATGAACACAGGTGTAGTTGTCGCAATGTAATGTACATGCTTTCATGCGCGTGTAATATACATGTTTTCATGTCTTTCCTATTGGTGGTTTTCAGTTAATTTTACTTTATATAATTTTGTTTTAACTTGTTGTTTTTGATACATGTATTCTATTTTAATGATATGTAAAGAGGTATATAATAAAAGGATCATTACTATAGTAACTTGTTCTGAAGATTGTATCACCTCCCGTAGGTAAATGCCAGATCAGGATCACAAAGGATCTGTAGATGATACAAACTTCCAGAACAAGGTACTATAGTAATACTCCTATTATCACAGTTTACCCTTAACCTATATGGCCACTGTATCTAAATGTAAAATGAATCGCTCTGGCTTTTACAGGACTTGTTGAAACTTTGTAAACAAAGGATTTCGGATCAAATAGTTCTGATAACGGTCTCAATTAAGTTTCAATCAAATAGTTACGATAACTGATCTCAATCAAGTTTCAATCAAATAGTTACCTTTAACAACATACATATCCCGACGTCATACGTTTTTGAACGTTCTTGTGTTTTCGACCGTCTCCGGATTGCGCATGGTTTCAGAGTTCAGCATGTGATGATTTGTTGACACACTCAATGAAATGCAACCATTAATGCTTTTGGAGAAAAACAAACATTCGATGGGTTAGTTGCAAGAAAATGAAAACTACCCTACCCGTTTTTCTCGTTTTACACTAATCCCAAAACTTCTACACGAAAGTCATCACCCGTCTTACATGTTTTCATGTTTGTTTCACTCTTTAGAGTACAGTATGTACGCTATTAGAAGAATCGTAAACAGTGTATTGTACACAAACGGTTGGGAGTTTTTGATAATTTTCTGCTATATATGACTATTTTTAGCCAGGGTCAACGAACATTAACGAAGTCTTTCTAGGGATACCTGTTTGTGCCCAGGATGCAAAGGAACCCAAGAAAGTCTTTCTGCGAAACTCCATGTTAATATATTTCAACTGCTATGTTGAAGTAAATTTTACAATTTCTAGTTTGTATAGCGTAATATTTTAGTCAAAACTATAATTATATGCAATTTAGGAACACCGTCGAAAACATAGGGTACCCTCGATAATGTTTCAAATGTGAACGAACTTAGATTGAATACGTTCATTTTTATTTCATGAACTATTTGTGATATGTTTTTTAGTTCTAGTGAAACTTTATTTGACTCGAATTTGAAATACATTTTTTTTTGTAATCTACTGTTAGGTTTATGTTTACGCCGTCGAAAACCCTTAAAACCGGGATGCTGTGTGAGCATATATTTACATTAAAGGGTCTATCCTATTAAATTTATTTTAATTAACATCAATTAAAAAAAGAAATACACAACTTATACAAATCACTCTCAATGGTGTGGATGACAGTATTGCTGTAGTCTTCATGTGGAAAGAAACCTGAGCGTCTGGAGAAAAAACACAATTTGGGGTCCACCTTAATCTCTCACAATGCCGAGATAGGTAATCGAACACTATTTGCATTGGTAAGAAGCAAGTTCGCTATGGACTGACTAATTGGACGATTAAAAGCGAGTGCACTATAACTGCGCTACCTGTGCACCAGTAAAGGGTCCTTATCATGATTTGCTGTGGTAGAGCCAGGTTGTACAGTTGTTGTAGTATAGGTGTTGGTATTTATGTGTACACAATAATTAGCCCTGTGTGGTTCTGTGGCAGTCAAGATGACAAAAAATTTATTATGCCGAATCCTATGAGGCGACTATTTGAGTTTTATCAGTTTGATTTTCAGTAACTCACGTCCATGCCTCGAGTTTTTATCTCATTATACAGGAGGTTTGGATACACAATATTCATACCAATTGGCAGGAATAAAAAAACATGACATTGTTTGCATTAACTACTATTAGAACATGACTATAACAAAAACATGGCAAAGTAGGTCCTTAGACAGACAAAAAATACTATGAACGTGAATTCTAGCTTGTAAATCTTTAAGTGTATTCAGAATGGTTTAAACGGGTGATTTCGGAACCAAGAAAAATGTAAATTTATAGTAAAAACACAACATATATTTCCACTGGTGCTTTGAATTTTGAATCATGCATAATTTTAAAACTAATTGATAACTCGTGATTAAATAGTATTTTATACAATGTGTCAAATTTTTCATGACTCTAGGCTAAAGAACAAAGGCAGACTTATCGTCACCTGAGATCCACGGTCGGCAACACACAGAAGTCTGTCTATTGTACCAAGAACGGCTTCGTACGTGAGCGCCCGCTTACAGCGCCCGACCTCAGTATGTACAGTCATATGGATGCGGATGAAGTCAAGAGAAGACACTCCATGGCTGTTCAACATGCCATCATGGACAAGTTTCAAAGAATTATCAAACACACAGAATATAAAGATAAGAGTGAGTGAAAGTGATAACTATTGAACAGCTGTAATTGTTTAACATCATTGTTCAGCACATTTTAGGCTGTGTATGATGGTAGATTTTTTTGTGGTGGAGGCAGACCAACAACTTATTCCTGGGTAGAACCAGTGCTGTATAACTCCATAAGGATCGACACTTTCTCACAAGTTGAGCTCCAAATGGGATTCGAACCTGCACTGGTGACAGGCAAGATGGTTTACAACGCAACATCATTAACCCCTCACAACATCGTTAACCCCTCACAAAATCATTAACCCCTAGCAACATCATTAACCCCTCACAAAATAATTAACCCCTCGCAACATCATTAACCCCTCGCAACATCATTAACCCCTCACAACATCGTTAACCCCTCGCAACATCATTAACCCCTCGCAACATTCATTAACCCCTCACAACATCATTAACCCCTCGCAACATCATTAACCCCTCGTAACATAATTAACCCCTCACAACATCGTTAACCCCTCGCAACATCATTAACCCCATGTAACATCATTAACCCCTCGCAACACCATTAACCCCTCGCAACATTGTTAACCCCTCGCAACATCATTAACCCCTTGACCACTGAGGCGCTTGAACAGCTTTAATACAAGCATCAATTTCTTTTAACAAAAAGAGATCACATGTTTCGTCGAAAATTCTGCCAACATCTTGCACCTTTATATTATGTTTTAATAATAAAAGTTTAGCATTTTTATTTTATGATATGCAATGAAATATTGTATATATAATTGAAATAAAAGTGTTATTCCACTCTGTAGAATTTTATTCCACTGCCGGGACTACTTTTAAATGTAAAACAAACACAGATGCACAGTAAAGTGGTTCACACGATTTTCCTACGCAAATGTAAACATGCCAAGAGAAAAACACTGCGAATTGTATATTCTATTCGTTCGATAAGCGTTTATTTATCCTCACTGTATTGCACTAAGCAAACGAAGGACTGGTAAGGTAGGAAATACTTTTATGAAATATTTCGCTAATTAACCCAAATTCGTTCCTGGCTGGGATTGAACGCACGATCCCTGGGTTACTAAGCCGCAATGCTAACCATTACACCAAGGTGCTACCTTGTATATTCTATTGAAACTATGATTTGAAATTGATTTTAAAAGTTAAATGAAATGACTGCCAATATAAATATATTAAACAAATTGTTCTATTTGGGTATAAATAAAATATCTTTGGACTTTTTTTGTAGTCGGGCAAGAAATGTGTAAAGCGGTTTAGCTATTGAAATTGCCGCCCTTGTTGTTCTGCCGTAGTTTCTCTAAAACATTGTTTGTAAAATTATAAAATAAAAAGTTTTTTTTTATTTCGTTAATAACATATTTTATTTCATTTCAAAGTGAGGTTTTCTCACTTCTCGATGAAAGAAAATATGTTATTCATTCCAAAACAACAAATATCCTCTATGTATGTAGCTCATGGCCAAGATATACATTTTCTTTACTCCTATCATTAAAGGGACACAAGACAATCTTGAAGTTTTTATCAAGCATTAAAATTAGTACCTTGATTTATTAATCCAGAATCATTTTGACTTTAAACCTGGTTGCAGATAATTAAATCAAAAAATGAGTTTCTTATTCTACAATAGTTTTAAATATATTATTGGTGCAATATTATCAACCGTTAGTAATATATGCAAAAACAATTTGATTTTTTCTATTCTTATAATTAATATTAATAATTGAACAAATGCAAGTTATGTTGAAAAAATAACAGGGCGCTGCAAGTTTGATTTAAAAAATCAAGATTGCCGTGTGTCCCTTTATTGTAAGACAATGAAGTTTTAAATGACATTGACACTTTCTACACAAATAGGAATTGATCTATATAATTAATCGAGGGTTCAATGCATGTAACTACATAAAATAAAGAAGACAGTGTTGCAGAACTCCCTAAATGTTGTAATAAGCTGGCAGTTTTTATTTTTTCCCCCAGATAACAACAAAGTCCAGGTGGACCTGTCTGACCGTCCCGTTCTTTCGGAGTACAAAAGATGTCATACCTCTAAGGTTGTGTCGGATGTAGATTTAGTGGAGACAGATAAGAAGTGGGAGAACCTCATGTTTGATATAGAGACAGAGGTCAGTTTATATGGCAACAGAGGTCAGTTTATATTAGGACAGAGGTCACTTGAGATAGAGACTGAGGTCAGTTGCTATATAGGCAGAGGTCATTTGCTATAGAGGCAAAGGTTAGTTGCTATAGAGACAGAGGTCGGTTGCTATAGAGACTGAGGTCAGTTAATATAAAGACAGGGGTCAGTTGCTATAGAGACAGCAGTCAGTTGCTATAGAGATAGAGGTCGGTTAATATAGAGACAGAGGTCAGTTACTATAGAGGCAGAGGTCAGTTGCTATAGAGGCAGATGTCATGTGCTATAGAGACAGAGGTCAGTTATTATAGAGTCAGAGGTCAGTTGATATAGAGACAGGTCAGTTGCTATAGAGACAGAGGTCAGTTGCTATAGAGGCAGAGGTCAGTTGCTATAGAGGCAGAGGTCAGTTGCTATAGAGGCAAAGGTTAGTTGCTATAGCAACAGAGGTCGTTTGCTATAGGGACTGAGGTCAGTTAATATAAAGACAGGTGTCAGTTGCTATAGAGACAGCAGGCAGTTGCTATAGAGACAGAGGTCGGTTAATATAGAGACAGAAGTCAGTTGCTATAGAGGCATATGTCATTTGCTATAGAGACAGAGGTCATTTGCTATAGAGACTGAGGTCAGTTGATATAGAGACAGAGGTCAGTTACTATAGAGACAGAGGTCAGTACTGTTCCTATAGAGACTGAGGTCAGTTACTATAGAGATAATGGTCAGTTGATATAGAGACAGTGGTCAGTTGCTATAGAGACTGAGGTCAGTTAGTATAGAGATGGGTCAGTTGCTATAGAGACAGAGGTCGGTTGATATAGAGACAGAGGTCAGTTACTATAGAGGCAGAGGTCAGTTGCTATAGAGGCAGATGTCATTTGCTATAGAGACATAGGTCAGTTGCTATAGAGACTGAGGTCAGTTGCTATAGAGACAATGGTCAGTTGATATAGAGACAGAGGTCAGTTGCTATAGAGACTGAGGTCAGTTAATATAGAGATGGGTCAGTTGCTACAGTGACAGAAGTTGGTTGATATAGAGGCAAAGGTTATTTGCTATAGCAACAAAGGTCGTTTGCTATAGGGACTGAGGTCAGTTAATATAAAGACAGGGGTCAGTTGCTATAGAGACAGCAGTCAGTTGCTATAGAGACAGAGGTCAGTTAATATAGAGACAGAGGTCAGCTGCTATAGAGGCATATGTCATTTGCTATAGAGACAGAGGTCAGTTGCTATAGAGACTGAGGTCAGTTGATATAGAGACAGAGGTCAGTTGCTATAGAGACAGAGGTCAGTACTGTTGCTATAGAGACTGAGGTCAGTTGATATGGAGACAGAGGTCAGTTACTATAGAGATAATGGTCAGTTGATATAGAGAAAGTGGTCAGTTGCTATAGAGACTGAGGTCAGTTAGTATAGAGATGGGTCAGTTGCTATGGAGACAGAGGTCGGTTGATATAGAGACAGAGGTCAGTTACTATAGAGGCAGAGGTTGGTTGCTATAGAGGCAGATGTCATTTGCTATATAGACAGAGGACAGTTGCTATAGAGACTGAGGTCAGTTGATACAGAGACAGAGGTCAGTTGCTATAGAGACAGATGTCAGTTGCTATAGAGACTGAGGTCGGTTGATATAGAGACAGAGGTAAGTTACTATAGAGGCAGATGTCATTTGCTATAGAGACATAGGTCAGTTGCTATAGAGACTGAGGTCAGTTGCTATAGAGACAGAGGTCAGTTGCTATAGAGACTGAGGTCAGTTAATATAGAGATGGGTCAGTTGCTATAGTGACAGAGGTTGGTTGATATAGAGACAGAGGTCAGTCACTATAGAGGCAGAGGTTAGTTGCTATAGAGGCTGATGTCAGTTGATATAGAGACAGAGGTCAGTTGCTACAGAGACAGAGGTCGGTTGATATAGAGACAGAGGTCAGTTACTATAGAGGCGGAGGTCAGTTGCTATAGAGGCAGATGTCATTTGCTATAGAGACAGAGGATGGTTGCTATAGAGACTGAGGTCAGTTGATACAGAGACAGAGGTCAGTTGCTATAGAGACAGAGGTCAGTTGCTATAGAGACTGAGGTCAGTTGATATAGAGACAGAGGTCAGTTGCTATAGAGACAGAGGTCGGTTGATATAGAGACAGAGGTCAGTTACTATAGAGGCGGAGGTCAGTTGCTATAGAGGCAGATGTCATTTGCTATAGAGACAGAGGTCAGTTGCTATAGAAACTGAGAACAGTTGATATAAAGACAGAGGTCAGTTGCTATAGAGACAATGGTCAGTTGATATAGAGGCAGAGGTCAGTTGCTATAGAGACAAGAGGTCAGTTGCTATAAAGAAAATGGCCAGTTGATATGGAGACAGAGATCAGTTTATATTGGGACAGAAGTCAGTTGATATAAAGAAAGAGGTCAGTTGTGCTTTAGAGGCCTTAGGTCAATATCTATAGAGGCCGAGATCAGTTGATATATTGAGATAGGTCAGTTGCTATAGAGGCAGAGGTCAGTTGGTATAGCCATAGAGGTCAGTTATAAGTTATAAGTTCCATGTTATAAGAAACAACTGTATGAAGTTGCATGATGAAAAACTTCTATTCTTAACTCCTGATACACTAATCTGTGACTTTATTATAACTGCCAACTTATTTATGATGGGCTGAGTAGGGAGATTGGTCTCAGACTGAATAGGGACATTTGGGTTAGAAATAGGGCGAGTTTGTACATTTCATTTACAGAGCTTCTAAAAATACATATGTAAACACATTGTTTCGAATTTGTAATAAGCAAAAATGATTTCATCTTTGGGAGAAAAAAAAGGTTATTTATTCCACTCCAAAATACAATAATTTGGGCCAGCACAAAAATTTGATGAAAATTATAGATTAACCTTTTGGAATGGAAATAAAGGAATAAAAACTTTAATCATATGCATTGCCTCACCTACTATCGCCTCTTTTACCTCTGATTGGAGCTAGTCATGTACAGTATAACCTTTCTATGAAAAATATATGCCTTATATTGTATATTGTGATGAGATATATAAAGAATACACATATTTGCTCTGACATTGTCAATAGCCTACATAATTATCCAATATTTCATTATTTCATCTTGACCTTTGACAGGAAGGTCGATACGAGATTACCATGGATACCGAGATGGATTACTACATCCCTAGATTCAAAGAGAAGAAACAGGAACAAATGAAAAGAGGTAGTTTAAATAACATACTGCTCAGTCATGGGAGTCAAATCAAGGCAAATCTGCGAACACAAATTTTAGGAATATATTACCTTATTGACCATATGTTTTGGGACACCATAAAAATTACTACAACCTTGAAAAAAATTAAGAAAATATTTATTTTTCCGTCAACAAAATTAATGGAGTCTTTGTTATAAGGAGAGGTACATTCTTTCCTATTCATTTTGAGCAGTAACAAATGTCAACATGATTTCCTGTTCATTTTGAACAGCCTAACCAATTTTGCAAATATTCTTTCCTGGGCGTTTCGAGCAACCTAACCGATGTTGCAAACATTATTTCCTATTCATTTTGAGCAACCTTATCTATATTGCCAACATTATTTCCTATTCATTTTGAGCAACTTATCTATGTTGCCAACATTATTTCCTATTCATTTTGAGCAACCTTATCTATGTTGCCAACATTATTTCCTATTCATTTTGGGCAACCTTATCAATGTTGCCAACATTATTTCCTATTCATTTTGGGCAGCCTTATCAATGTTGCCAACATTGTTTCCTATTCATTTTGGGCAGCCTTATCAATGTTGCCAACATGTTTCCTATTCATTTTGGGCAACCTTATCAATGTTGCCAACATTATTTCTTATTCATTTTGGGCAGCCTTATCAATGTTGCCAACATGTTTCCTATTCATTTTGAGCAACCTTATCTATGTTGCCAACATTATTTCCTATTCATTTTGGCCAACCTTATCAATGTTGCCAACATTATTTCCTATTCATTTTGGCCAACCTTATCAATGTTGCCAACATTATTTCCTATTCATTTTGGCCAACCTTATCAATGTTGCCAACATTCTGTCCTATTCATTTTGAGCAACCTAACCAATGTTGCCAACATTCTTTTCTGCTATAGAATCTTAGATAAATAATTACATGTTTTGAGTTCATATGACATAACTTTGGTATGTGAAATGGTTCTTACAAACTTTATCTTTTATTTTAACTTTATTTTGACAGCTGTGTCTGCACCCCAGGTGAAGCAGAAAAAATCACGTTCTCCGGACAGAAGGTCTCGCTATGGTGACATTGTCAATGGTCTGGCATACCCCACCCCACATATACCTCCTTCTCATGCCAAAAAATGTGATGCAAGGTAAGGGATGACCACCAGGATTCTTAGTGATAAACAGTTCGAGAACAGCGCCCTAATCTGCCTTGATTCTGAGAATATCTGTCTTTTAATGGTTATATAAATTGGTTTGTGTTACAAATTAAACTTTCACTTACACGCACTTTAATTACAGAATTTAGATATGTATTCGATTTATCATACTGATGAATTCTTGAGCAGTTTCACATGTAAGAGGACAGTGTCCAATATATAAAGTGTATAAGAAAATGCCTTTATTAAGACTTGAATATATACTCAGTACATTTAAAAATGCAACATTCTTGATTTTTTTTTGATTTTTTAGTCTACTGTTGTTTTTTTTGTTCAAATCAGGATTGTATTTCAGGTTACATAATAGTATACAAGTCTCTTTGTTCCAAATGTTAACATATGGCGATAAGCAGTTGTACAAGACTTGCTCTACTTCATCAGTTGTACAAGACTTGCTCTACTTCATCAGTTGTACAAGACTTGCTCTACTTCATCAGTTGTATAAGACTTGCTCTACTTCATCAGTTGTACAAGACTTGCTCTACTTCATCAGTTGTACAAGACTTGCTCTACTTCATCAGTTGTACAAGACTTGCTCTACTTCATCAGTTGTACAAGACTTGCTCTACTTCATCAGTTGTACAAGACTTGCTCTACTTCATCAGTTGTACAAGACTTGCTCTACTTCATCAGTTGTACAAGACTTGCTCTACTTCATCAGTTGTACAAGACTTGCTCTACTTCATCAGTTGTATAAGACTTGCTCTACTTCATCAGTTAAAACACATTTAACTTTAACATCTTTAACGTCTATAAAAATGCAAACGCACTAAGCATTGCGTTTTCAAATGTACTGAGTGTTATTATTGAAGGTTAAACCTGAGGTAATCAGGAATCTGTTCAATCATTATTTGCTCAACCCCCTACGTATATATACTGGACTGTTCTTTCTTTCAATTAAGACTATTCAATTTACGTGAAAAAGGGGTGTTTTAGGGGAAATGACTGATCAGCAGACATTGTAAACCCTGATTAGCCTGCGAGTCTGCTGATCAGTTATTTTCCCCAAAACACCCCTTTTGTCACATAATGGAATGGTCTTAATTCAAAGAAAGAATAGTCCATTTTATATATTTAGTGGGTTAAGGGTTAATTTTATGTGAAATGAATGCTGATGTAACATCTCATGACTACGGTACAGCTAATATGCCGATTTTATTCTATTCTAAGACTTGTTATTGTTACCTCCCTTTATTAGTTCATTGTAGCCTATAAAACAACAGTAAGAACAGACCTTAACTTTTCACCAGATGTGAACTTTTGTCAATATCATCTCAATAAAACAGTATTTCCTATGTAAAGGTCCATAAGAAAGGTTTCGTAGTAATTGTGATACTTGTTCAATAAAGACTTTAATATAATTGTTATTGAATATCAGAGACAAATTAAGGAGGATGGAGACAGTGTAAGTATAAGTTATCACGGATTAAGGAGGGTGATGGATATTGTTTTTCATTTGGACTAAAAGATTAAGGTTGCAGATCTTTGCACCATTATATTATTAACAATGTTTATATTAACACTTGTATTGTTTTTGACTGGTGAAAGTTTTAATACAGAGTAAAGTGTTTAATAAGGAATATAAAACCCTTCAACGTGTAAAACCCTTCAACATATAAAACCGATCAACATATAAAACCGTTCAAAATACCAGCTACAAATCCTTCTTTTCCACGCGTATTTACTGGAATATTTACTGTCCAGATTATGGTGTATCTTATGCTAACAATAATCCAGACACTGTCAGATGCTTCTGTTTCTATTATGTATCTTTGTATAATCCGGACAGTGTGTTAATTATTGATAGAAGTCTTTAAAATGTCCACAGTATTCAAATTCAATGTTTGTAAACGTCTTTAAAATACCCGCTAAATTCAGATCTCTGTCTTTACCCAAGATATAACTACTACTGCCTGCTAAAAAGAAAAATTATTTTTGTCTCACACACTATACTAAGGCAGTTGGTGATGTCCAACATTCATTTCTAAAAAATCTGGAAATGAGAATGTATTTAACATTGGTCAGATTCTAAGACCCTCGTAGATATGGCTCCGATTGGCAGCGTGACTAGAAACCTTAGAAATACAGACACACGACCCTAGTAAATAGGACTCGATTCTGTCCAAATGGGCAGCTGGACTAAAAACCTTAGGAACACGCACACACCGACCCCTGTAGATAGGACTCGATTCTGTCCAAATGGACAGTGGACTAGAAACCCTAGGAACACACACACCGACCCCTGTAGATAGGACTCGATTCTGTCCAGATGGGCAGCTGGACTAGAAACCTTAGGAACACACACACCGACCCCTGTAGATAGGACTTGATTCTGTCCAGATGGGCAGCTGGACTAAAAACCTTAGGAACACACACACCGACCCCTGTAGATAGGACTTGATTCTGTCCAAATGGGCAGCTGGACTAGAAACCTTAGGAACACACACACACACCGACCCCTGTAGATAGGACTCGATTCTGTCCAAATGGACAGCGGGTCTAGAAACTTAGGAATACACACACACTGACCCCTGTAGATAGGACTCGATTCTGTCCAAATGGGCAGCTGGACAAGAAACCTTTGGAACACACACACACCGACACCTGTAGATAGGACTACTGTGCCCAAATGGACAGGAGACTAGAAACCTAAGTAACACACACACAAGACCCTTGTAGATGGGACTCGATTCCATCCAGATGGGCAGTTGGACTAGAAACCTTAGGAATACACACACAAGACCCTCGTAGATACGAAACTGTTGTGCCCAAATGGGCAGCTGTACTAGAAACCTTAGGAACACACACAGAAGACCCCTGTAGATAGGACTCGATTCTGTCCAGATGGGCAGCTGGACTAGAAACCTTAGAAATACACACACGAGGCCCAATACACACACGAGGCCCTCGTGTGTCCAAATTGGCAGCGGGACCAGAAACCTTAGGAATACACACACAAGACCCTCATAGTAATTGCCAAGACAGGCTTACTGCTAAACTTACTGGAAATAGTTATATATCTGCTAAATTTGTATCATTTGCATTTCCGTATTTAATTATTTTATACCCCACAAAAAATGCTGTATTCGGTCATGTATCCCTATTTAGGACTAGATTTAATTACACATATTTGAATATGGAATGACCCTGTCAGTGGGGTTCAGCTATATTTACTGGTAGTTTCTATAAGGGTCAGGTGAGTGTTTTCAGAGATTTTACATTTTTAGCTCTACTGATGAAACATGACATGACGTTGGTCCTTGTCGAAAATTGTTTTGTTCCGACGTTAAACATTGCTGACCAGCCATCTTTGTTTACGTAGAGTTATATAGTAAAAAACTTGTAGCGACTACTCCTCTGAAACTACTTGACGGATTTTCATGAAACTTCACAGGAATGTTGCTCTTGATTTCTAATTGATCCTAGCAAAATTTCAGATCGGCCGGAAATTCAAGATGGCCACCATGGCTATAAATAGATTATTAAAAAATAAGCTTTTTAGCGACTTCTTCTTGAAAACTACAAGTGATATAGATATGGGACTTTTTCTAAAATGATCAGCATGACATGGTGTTGGTCCTTGTCGAAAAAATAATTAATTCAACACTAAACATGGCCGCCAGCAGCCATCTTTGTTTACATAGAGTTAAACAGTAAAAACTTGTAGCGACTACTTCTCTGAAACTACATGATGGATTTTCATGAAACTTCACAGGAATGTTGATCTTGATGTCTAATTGATCCTGGCAACATTTTAGGTTGGCTAGAAATTCAAAATGGTCACCAAGACTAAAAATAATTTTTTAAAACAAGTTTGTAGCGACTACTTACTGAAAACTATAAGTGATATTGATATGGGACTTTTTCTAACATGATTGGCATGACATGATGTTGATCCTTGTCAAAAATTATTTTGATTCAACATTAAACATGGCCGCCAGTGGCCATCTTTAATGTAGTAAAAATTTGTAGTGACTACTCCTCTAAAACTACTGGACTTCTTGTTATGAAACTTCACAGGAATGTTGCTCTTGATGTTAAGTTGATCCTAGCAAAATTTCGGGTTGGCCGGAAATTAAGGATGGACGCCACGGCTAAAAATAGTGATATTGATTTGGAACTTTTTCTAAAATGATCAGCATGGTCCTAGTTGAATTATTTTGATTCAACTTTAAACATGGCTGCCAGCGGCCATCTTTGTATACATAGAGTTATATAATTGTAGCGACTACTCCTCTTAAACTACTTGACAGATTTTCATGAAACTTCACAGGAATGCTGATCTAGCTATCAAAACCTATCAGTAGAGCTTCAAGGTCATTGACTTCTTGTTTATATTTGTAATAAGTTTTAATGTTAGCTTTTAAATGACAACAGTCTTGTAGAAAACCTTCTCAAAATAGAGGCTATTTTAATTATTCTATTTCCAAATCTTTTCCTTCGGCTGTTTTGTTCCCATTGCTACATATATATACCAATATCTTTCATGTTTTCTTGCTCCTTTTTATCTTGATTGAAACAGAGCCAAAGAACAAACTTTATGCATTGGATATTGTGTTGTTTGTCTGACACTCGCTGCTTCTCTTTGTCTGCCAAAAAGCTTATTTTCTTGTTGGCAAACAGCGGCTTCCACAGCTTCTTGTTGTTGTTGTTTCTTGACAGAATTAATAACTTGATAGTTTCTTGATCACTTCAGATGTACATGTACGCATCGTTATTAAAGTTCTATACACTGCTTGTTTTCTGAGCATTAATGAACATTAAGACTTAATAGTATATAATAAATTTAGAATGTTTTTCAAACCCGATGCTATAATTTGTTCATGCATTGAAGTATTATTTATTTTAGAATTCTCTGTATTTATTGTATCAGCAGCAGTTGTCTAAACTCTAACAAGTCGTACGACATTAAGTGTTCATTATTATACATTATTAATTCTCCTTTCTCATTGCCAGGTTTCGTGGCTGGTATGGAATACGCTCCAAGAAAGGCCCGCACCATATTCTCATGTCCCCATACTTCCATGACTCGCCGAAAGGTCAGCTGTTCCGTAGACTGGCACAGATGTCTGATAATGAGGTCAAAAAGCTCCATGGCGACTTCATCTACAGGAAAACCAAAGCGAGTGAGGTGGATAGACGACCAGTCACTGCCCCGGCTGTGCTCACAGCAGAGGATTACCAGACTGCCAAGGGACGTAACTCTGAGCTTTCCCGAATCTCTTCCGGCTATGGAAGCATGGATGAAAATGAGAACAAAATTGATGTCGGTAGTCCTGATCTCATGGAAAGAGCAAATGTAGATGAAGAAACAAATGTTAATAAAAGTGCTAAATTAGATATTGACAAAACTTATAAAGAGTTAATTCCAGAAAGCGAGTCACAAGAAGTTATGAATGATATTCATGAATCTAGAGAAAGTGTAGAAACTTCTATGAGTGACAGAATTAGACTTATGGGAATTGAAAATCATTCAGGAATGAGTAATGATAACCGCCCAAGAGCAAAGTCTGCATACGTCCATAGATTTGAAGAGTTGCAGAGTCGTATCGACAGCATGCAAATAAATGGTGAAAATGGCAAGCGACCAAGATCTAAGTCTGCCATGGGTGAACATGTGCATGGACAGTGGGTGGAGGATCTTGCCCCCACACCCTACATGGACCACAGTAAGCCCAAGATAATCTCCGTAGGAAGTATGGGAAAAATTGCCCTTCTTGAAAACATATCCGAAGCTAGGTACTGGGAAGATCTAGGAGTTAAAATAAACGAGGAGAAACTTAGAGACAAACATGAATCGCTGAGTAGTGGGTTAGACAGTGGAGATGATGAAGATATCGTTAGGGATGTTGATGAAAACCCTTCTAGTCAGAAAAGTAAGAAAACAGAGGAACAAGAGAAGAATGAGGAGGAAAGGGATATTCTCGGACTTATATTGGAGCAAGAGAACATACGGAAGAAATCAAGAAAAATTAAATCCAAAACAGACAAATTTTCCTCATTTCCTCAGGGGAAGTTTAGAAGATCTCCTAGATCAACAGGAAGTCAGAGTGTAGCAGAGACTGGTTCCAGGGCCGATTCTGTGTGTTGTAAATCACAAGGAAATCTGTCTGCTGCTGAGGAAACCAGTCAGCCTAACAACAAATTAGCTAATTACAATGAAGGACCAGAGACTTTAGTTATAGAACATTTAGATAGTAAACCAAAATTTAATAATACACCTAAAGAATCACCTGAGTGTAAACAATCAAACTTGGTTGACAATAAAAATCAAGAAAATAGCCAACAGAAACAGATTCATCACGATACGGGACATGCTAAGAGAAATAATATAAAACCTGCTAGAAAGAAATATGAGCGACTAGTGAAACGTATGGGGGAGGATATCTCGACTAGATTAACAAAACGACTTCTAACTGCAACGTTGGATACTAGAAAGACAAAATAAATCTGGTCCGAGGCTTACGTAGTCAATATAAATTATTTAACTAATTGTCTAGTCGCTTATTTAAACTATTAGTTAAACAAAAGATTGTTTTACTTTTTTTAGTACAGGAAGGTTATGGAGGCCTTTAAAAATACATTTAGCACCTCATTTCACCAAGTGTTTGTTAAGCGAAGGGTAATTTATTTATATTTTTATCACCTAATGTCACTTTTCCACATATTTAGTGTTTGTTGTATGCCATGTTATCACATAGGGATTGCTGTGTCTTTGGGGGTCATTTCTAGACATGTAAAAGAACAGAAGGTATTCAAGTGATAATTATTTATAATTAGGGTAACTTGGGTGGTACTGGATCCCTCTGTTTCCTTTCGATCTAGTGGGTTAAATCACTATACTGCTCTTTTTACAATTTTTTCTTATTTCTTAATTGTATACATATTGACAACAACTAAGCAATAATAGGTCAATAGGTCGCAAAAACAAACATTGGCCCCGAACAGCTTGAAAGCCTTGCCACGGCATTCTAGTTTCAAAAATGATTAAAATGTCCTCCTGTGTTGAAGCACAGATAATTATATACTTGAAAAGTGTTCTGAGAAAAACTATTGTATTTACATGTTATTTTTTTGAAATTGAGTGATCTTGAATGTTGTGTTTTTTCATAAATAGAAGATCTGACAGTGCTTATTTTTTATATATATTATTGAATTTATTAAACAAGTTTATGTATTTCCATAATACATTATCACAAATGTGAGATTCTATTTATCATATAATGCATAACGTCACATAACATCCAAAAGCGTGCCTTTATGTCATTGATGTTACGTAATATCATTGCTGTTAAGTTATACCACAAGACTTAGTGTATTATTAATCAATTTTAATAATTAAGGCATCATCAAATTAGATTGACCAGAAACTTGACAAACCTCTTCATTTTGGTAGGTGATAGACTCTGTTTTAATTGTAGATGATCAACCAAGTTTACTATGAAAAATAAGGTATTTATAGTGTTGATTCATTTAAAACCCTGTATATTTCATGCACATTTAAATTAATATATGTATTTTCCAAAATCGAATCTCGAAAATATATTGCCTTTTTACTCTGCCAAAGATCTTTATTTTACTAAAGAATCCAGGGATAAAAACCGAGTAACACAAATGTTATCACCTACTGAAAATAAGGTAACATCTCATTATCTCTGTAATGGAAAATCATGAATATGATATTTATGTCATGACTTTATTACACTCTCAGAAGCCATTTAAATGATAAACTGTTTTACATGTATTTTACTTTGCACTGCCCTGCTTATATGTTGCCGTAATATGATTGCATAATACAACAGAAAATTGATGTACATTTCAAGAAATTTGACTGCTTTATACATGTGTTTTCGCCAATGCTACAATAATTAAAGACAGCAATGATTGGCCAATCAGAAGAAACAATCTGACAGTTGTGATCGGCCAATCAGAAGAAATTGGCTAATCAGAAGAAACAATCTGAAAGTTGTGATTGGCCAATCAGAAGAAACAATCTGAAAGTTGTGATGGGCTAATCATAAGAAACAATCTGAAAGTTGTGATTGGCCAATCAGAAGAAACAATCCGAATGACTGCATTTTTTTTTAAACTTGTAAATGTAATGTATTTTGTCTTGAAGTGTTTTAATCGTGTATATCCAAATATTTTCTATTTTAAACCACTACCGTAGGGCTTTCATGGGGATTGTCCTACACAGAATTCATCACACAAGCTGTTGTCGCAAAACTCTAGTGTTTTGTTGGATGTAAAAAGGACATTTTACTTATATGTTTATAACCTATTTTATTTCTTATAACCGTATATACTTCTCCAAAATTATAAAGCAGTTATTAAGAAGCAGTGCCATTGTTAATATACAATGTACTGTGAGCGATGCAGATTTATAGTTAAATTCAAGGTTTCTCCGAAAAAATATTAAAGATGTTTGACTGTTAAAATAAAATGAAAATGACAGAAATAGTTTTTAAATGTCAACCTTTTTTCTATGCATATTTAAACTTTTTGTAATAGAAGTCATTTAAAAATGCCACTGCTTGGTGGAACATACAAAAAGTGGCTATCCTGCCATCAACAGGCATATTGTACAACATGGTGGGAGGTTTACAGTACTGGTTCTACCCAAATAAGAGTGGTCTGCCTCTACCACAAAAAATATTGACCATCATATATGGCTCAACATGTGCTAAAAATAACGTAAAACACCAAACAAACTTTATATATTAAACATGGATAACAAATTTTACAAAACTTCAGTATTTAGAATCACTATTGCAAAAAGTATATTTTTTATAAGTTTAAATTTGGTTACAACGAGTTTACTACTTTTCTAATACTTTTTAGGAATTTTAATGAAAATATCATTACTGACATTGTGAATTAATTGAATTAATTGACATCAACGTCACTAATTTAGAAATATATTTTCACAACTTGAGGCAAATTTCCCCACAAATTATACAAAGCTATTTCAAAGGCGAAGTGTTTTTGTTATGAAGTATTTAGATCTCTCGATATATATTTTAGACAAGTGTTGTTGTTTTTTATCTTTCTTAATCGTGATTTTAATTTCATGTTATGATCTGGGTGCTACACCACCAACAATCTGTGATACTGTTAATACATGATGTACTATTTATTTGTGAATAAATTTGTTGATTTTATAAACTATTGTTCACTATTTCTATCAGTTTCCAGTATATTTATTAACATCTAACTAGTTGTTGTATAGTACAACATGTATAGAGAAATGCATGTAGAGAAGTGTTTATATCAGTCAAGATATGAAACAGCACATACCATAATATAAATAGAATCACATCTGTTTAGAAATGCATGAACTTCTATAGATATAACCACATATGTAGTTATTTACATGCATTTATATAGATATAACCACATATGTAGAAAAGTGCATGTATTTATATAGATATAACCCATATGTAGAGGTCCTGTTTATACAGATAGAACCACATATATAGTGATGTACATGCATTTATATAGATATAACCACATATGTAGAGAAGTGCATGTATTTATATAAATATAACCACTTATGTAGATGTCGTGTTTATACAGATAGGACCACATATGTTGAGAAGTGCAAGTATTTATAAAGATATAACCACATATGTAGAGAAGTGCATGTATTTATATAGATATAACCTATATGTAGAGGTCCTGTTTATACAGATAGAACCACATATGTAGTGATGTACATGCATTTATATAGATATAACCACATGTAGAGAAGTGCATGTATTTATATAGATATAACCACTTATGTAGAGGTCATGTTTATACAGATAGAACCACATATGTTGAGAAGTGCAAGTATTTATAAATATATAACCACATATGTAGTGATGTACATGCATTTATATAGATATAACCACATATGTAGAGAAGTGCATGTATTTATATAGATAGGACCACATGTAGGGAAGTGCATATGCTTATATAGATAGGGGGCGTCCGTGGCCGAGTGGTTAACGTCTCTGACTTGAAATCACTTGCCCCTCACCGCTGTAGGTTCGATCCCTCAGGGGCCTAGGAATCTTTATGTGAGGAAGCTATCCAGCTGGCTTGCGGAACGTCGGTGGTTCTACCCAGGTACCCGCCCGTGCACGAAAATTGCCCGGAGGGGCACCTGGGGTCTTCCTCCACCAATGGAAGCTGGAAAGTCGCCATATGACCTTAGCTGTTGGTGCGACTATAAAATCCAATTCAATCAATTATATAGATAGAACCACATGTAGGGAAGTGCATGTATTTATATAGATTTAACCAGGTGTAGAGAATTCATGTTTATACAGATAGGACCACGTGTAGGGAAGTGTATATTTTTATATAAATATGACCACATGTAGGGAAGTGCATATGTTTATATAGATAGGACCACATGTAGGGAAGTGCATATGCTTATATAGATAGGATCACATGTATGGAAGTTCATATGTTTATATAGATAGAACCACATGTAGGGAAGTGCGTATATAAGTCGAGATATGAAACAGCATACACCATAATATACATAGAATGACATATGTTGAGAAATGCATGTATTTATATAACCACTTGTAGGGAAGTGCATATGTTTATATAGATAGAACCACATGTAGGGAAGTGCATATGTTTATATAGATAGAACCACATGTACGGAAGTGATAGGACCACATGTAGGGAAGTACATATGTTTATATAGATAGAACCACGTGTAGGGAAGTGATAGGACCACATGTAGGGAAGTACATACGTATATATAGATAGGATCATGTGTAGGGAAGTGCATATGTTTATATAGATAGGACCACGTGTAGGAAAGTGATAGGACCACATGTAGGGAAGTACATATGTTTAAATAGATAGAACCACATGTAGAGAAGTGCATGTGTTTATATAGATAGAACCACGTGTAGGGAAGTGCATATGTTTATATAGATTTATACATGTAGTGAAGTTTATGTTTATATACCACATGCAGAGATGTGTATATAGATACAGCCACATGTAGGGAAGATAAACCACATATGTAGAGAAGCACATATGTTTATAAAGATAGAACCACATATGTAGACAAATGCATATATAGATATAACCACATACATTATGTAAAAAAAGTGCATGTTTATATAGATAGAACCACCTATGCAGAGAAGTGCATATATCAATATAGATAGTACTAAATTTATAGAAAAGCACATACGCCAGTATTAATAGTACCACGTATGTATATCTGTATAGTTAGTACCTCCTGTGTAGAGAAGCACATATATCAATATGGTAGTACCATACGTTGAGAGATGGTTCATATATCAGTATATATATTACCCCATATGCAGAGAAGTGCATATATCAGTATATATTGTATCACTTGTGTAGAGAAGAGCATATATCAGTATAAGAGAAGAGCATTTATCAGTATAGATAGTAGCCATATGCAGAGAAGTGCATAATATATCAGTATAGATCGTATCACTTGTGTAGAGAAGTTCACATATAAGTACATATAGTATCATTTGTATAGAGAAGTGCATGTATCAATAAATAAGTACCCCATGTGTAGAGATGCACATATATCAGTATAGTAGTAACCCATAGCATATATCAATATAGATAGTACCCCAAGTGTAGAGAAGCGCATATATCAGTATAGTAGTACCCCATGCGTAGAGAAGCGCATATATCAGTATAGTAGTACCCCATGTGTAGAGAAGCGCATATATCAGTATAGTAGTACCCCATGTGTAGAGAAGCGCATATATCAGTATAGAAGTACTCCATATGTAGAGAAGCGCACATATCAGTATAGCAGTACCCCATATGTAGAGAAGTGCACATATCAGTCTAGTAGTACTCCAAGTGTAGAGAAGCGCATATATCAGTATAGTTGTACCCCATATGTAGAGAAGCGCACATATCAGTCTAGTAGTACTCCAAGTGTAGAGAAGCGCATATATCAGTATAGTAGTACCCCATGTATAGAGAAGCGCATAAATCATTGTAGTAGTACCCCATGTGTAGAGAAGCGCACATATCAGTATAGTAGTACCCCATGTATAGAGAAGCGCATAAATCATTGTAGTAGTACCCCATGTGTAGAGAAACGCACATATCAGTATAGTAGTACCCCATGTGTAGAGAAGCGCACATATCAGTATAGTAGTACCCCATGTATAGAGAAACGCACATATCAGTATAGTAGTACCCCATGTGTAGAGTAGCGCACTTATATCAGTATAGTAGTACCCCATGTGTAGAGAAACGCACATATCAGTATAGTAGTACCCCATGTATAGAGAAACGCACATATCAGTATAGTAGTACCCCATGTGTAGAGTAGCGCACTTATATCAGTATAGTAGTACCCCATGTGTAGAGTAGCGCACTTATATCAGTATAGTAGTACCCCATGTGTAGAGAAACGCACTTATATCAGTATAGTAGTACCCCATGTGTAGAGTAGCGCACTTATATCAGTATAGTAGTACCCCATGTGTAGAGTAGCGCACTTATATCAGTATAGTAGTACCCCATGTGTAGAGAAACGCACATATCAGTATAGTAGTACCCCATGTGTAGAGTAGCGCACTTATATCAGTATAGTAGTACCCCACGTGTAGAGAAACGCACATATCAGTATAGTAGTACCCCATGTGTAGAGTAGCGCACTTATATCAGTATAGTAGTACCCCATGTGTGGAGAAGCGCACATATCAGTATAGTAGTACCCCATGTGTAGAGTAGCGCACTTATATCAGTATAGTAGTACCCCATGTGTGGAGTAGCGCATATATCAGTATAGTAGTACCCCGTGTGTAGAGTAGCGCACATATATCAGTATAGTAGTACCCCATGTGTGGAGTAGCGCATATATCAGTATAGTAGTACCCCATGTGTAGAGTAGCGCACATATATCAGTATAGTAGTACCCCATGTGTAGTGTAGCGCACATATCAGTATAGTAGTACCCCATGTGTAGAGAAACGCACATATCAGTATAGTAGTACCCCATGTGTAGAGTAGCGCATATATCAGTATAGTAGTACCCCATGTGTAGAGTAGCGCACATATATCAGTATAGTAGTACCCCATGTGTAGAGTAGCGCACATATATCAGTATAGTAGTACCCCATGTGTAGAGTAGCGCATATATCAGTATAGTAGTACCCCATGTGTAGAGTAGCGCACATATCAGTATAGTAGTACCCCGTGTGTAGAGAAACGCACATATCAGTATAGTAGTACCCCATTTGTAGAGTAGCGCACATATCAGTATAGTAGTACCCCATGTGTAGAGTAGCGCATATATCAGTATAGTAGTACCCCATGTGTAGAGTAGCGCACATATCAGTATAGTAGTACCCCATGTGTAGAGTAGCGCACATATCAGTATAGTAGTACCCCATGTGTAGAGAAACGCACATATCAGTATAGTAGTACCCCGTGTGTAGAGAAACGCACATATCAGTATAGTAGTACCCCATGTGTAGAGTAGCGCACATATCAGTATAGTAGTACCCCATGTGTAGAGTAGCGCACATATCAGTATAGTAGTACCCCGTGTGTAGAGTAGCGCACATATCAGTATAGTAGTACCCCGTGTGTAGAGTAGCGCACATATATCAGTATAGTAGTACCCCGTGTGTAGAGAAACGCACATATCAGTATAGTAGTACCCCATGTGTAGAGTAGCGCACATATCAGTATACTAGTACCCCATGTGTAGAGTAGTGCACATATCAGTATACTAGTACCCCATGTGTAGTGTAGCGCACATATCAGTATAGTAGTACCCCATGTGTAGAGTAGCGCACATATATCAGTATAGTAGTACCCCATGTGTAGAGAAACGCACATATCAGTATACTAGTACCCCATGTGTAGAGTAGTGCACATATCAGTATACTAGTACCCCATGTGTAGTGTAGCGCACATATCAGTATACTAGTACCCCATGTGTAGAGAAACGCACATATCAGTATAGTAGTACCCCATGTGTAGTGTAGCGCACATATATCAGTATAGTAGTACCCCATGTGTAGAGAAACGCACATATCAGTATAGTAGTACCCCATGTGTAGTGTAGCGCACATATATCAGTATAGTAGTACCCCATGTGTAGAGAAGCGCATATATCAGTATAGTAGTACCCCATGTGTAGAGAAACGCACATATCAGTATAGTAGTACCCCATGTGTAGAGTAGTGCACATATCAGTATACTAGTACCCCATGTGTAGTGTAGCGCACATATCAGTATACTAGTACCCCATGTGTAGAGAAACGCACATATCAGTATAGTAGTACCCCATGTGTAGTGTAGCGCACATATATCAGTATAGTAGTACCCCATGTGTAGAGAAACGCACATATCAGTATACTAGTACCCCATGTGTAGAGTAGCGCACATATCAGTATAGTAGTACCCATGTGTAGAGTAGCGCACTTATATCAGTATAGTAGTACCCCATGTGTAGAGTAGCGCACATATCAGTATAGTAGTACCCCATGTGTAGAGTAGTGCACATATCAGTATACTAGTACCCCATGTGTAGTGTAGCGCATATATCAGTATAGTAATACCCCATGTGTAGAGTAGCGCACATATCAGTATAGTAGTACCCCATGTGTAGAGTAGCGCACATATCAGTATACTAGTACCCCATGTGTAGAGTAGCGCACATATCAGTATACTAGTACCCCATGTGTAGAGTAGCGCACATATCAGTATACTAGTACCCCATGTGTAGAGTAGCGCACATATCAGTATACTAGTACCCCATGTGTAGAGTAGCGCACATATCAGTATACTAGTACCCCATGTGTAGAGTAGTGCACATATCAGTATACTAGTACCCCATGTGTAGAGTAGCGCACATATCAGTATAGTAGTACCCCATGTGTAGAGTAGCGCACATATCAGTATACTAGTACCCCATGTGTAGAGTAGCGCACATATCAGTATAGTAGTACCCCATGTGTAGAGTAGTGCACATATCAGTATACTAGTACCCCATGTGTAGTGTAGCGCACATATCAGTATAGTAATACCCCATGTGTAGAGTAGCGCACATATCAGTATAGTAGTACCCCATGTGTAGAGTAGTGCACATATCAGTATACTAGTACCCCATGTGTAGAGTAGCGCACATATCAGTATAGTAGTACCCCATGTGTAGAGTAGTGCACATATCAGTATACTAGTACCCCATGTGTAGAGTAGTGCACATATCAGTATAGTAGTACCCCATGTGTAGAGTAGTGCACATATCAGTATACTAGTACCCCATGTGTAGAGTAGCGCACATATCAGTATAGTAGTACCCCATGTGTAGAGTAGTGCACATATCAGTATACTAGTACCCCATGTGTAGAGTAGCGCACATATCAGTATACTAGTACCCCGTGTGTAGTGTAGCGCGCATATATCAGTATAGTAGTACCCCATGTGTAGAGTAGCGCACATATCAGTATACTAGTACCCCATGTGTAGAGTAGTGCACATATCAGTATACTAGTACCCCGTGTGTAGTGTAGCGCACATATCAGTATAGTAATACCCCATGTGTAGAGTAGCGCACATATCAGTATACTAGTACCCCATGTGTAGAGTAGCGCACATATATCAGTATAGTAGTACCCCATGTGTAGAGTAGCGCACATATCAGTATACTAGTACCCCATGTGTAGAGTAGCGCACATATATCAGTATAGTAGTACCCCATGTGTAGTGTAGCGCACATATCAGTATAGTAATACCCCATGTGTAGTGTAGCGCACATATCAGTATAGTAGTACCCCATGTGTAGAGTAGCGCACATATCAGTATAGTAGTACCCCATGTGTAGAGTAGCGCACATATATCAGTATAGTAGTACCCCATGTGTAGAGTAGCGCACATATCAGTATAGTAGTACCCCATGTGTAGAGTAGCGCACATATATCAGTATAGTAGTACCCCATGTGTAGTGTAGCGCACATATCAGTATAGTAATACCCCATGTGTAGTGTAGCGCACATATCAGTATAGTAGTACCCCATGTGTAGAGTAGCGCACATATCAGTATACTAGTACCCATGTGTAGAGTAGTGCACATATCAGTATACTAGTACCCGTGTGTAGTGTAGCGCACATATCAGTATAGTAGTACCCCATGTGTAGAGTAGCGCACATATCAGTATAGTAGTACCCCATGTGTAGAGTAGCGCACATATATCAGTATAGTAGTACCCCATGTGTAGAGTAGCGCACATATATCAGTATAGTAGTACCCCATGTGTAGAGTAGCGCACATATCAGTATAGTAGTACCCCATGTGTAGAGTAGCGCACATATATCAGTATAGTAGTAACCCCATGTGTAGAGTAGCGCACATATATCAGTATAGTAGTACCCCATGTGTAGAGTAGCGCACATATATCAGTATAGTAGTACCCCCATGTGTAGAGTAGCGCACATATATCAGTATAGTAGTACCCCATGTGTAGAGTAGCGCACATATATCAGTATAGTAGTACCCCATGTGTAGAGTAGCGCACATATATCAGTATAGTAGTACCCCATGTGTAGAGTAGCGCACATATATCAGTATACTAGTACCCCATGTGTAGAGTAGTGCACATATCAGTATACTAGTACCCCGTGTGTAGTGTAGCGCACATATCAGTATAGTAGTACCCCATGTAGAGTAGCGCACATATCAGTATAGTAGTACCCCATGTGTAGAGTAGCGCACATATATCAGTATACTAGTACCCCATGTGTAGAGTAGCGCACATATCAGTATACTAGTACCCCATGTGTAGAGTAGCGCACATATCAGTATACTAGTACCCCATGTGTAGAGTAGCGCACATATCAGTATACTAGTACCCCCATGTGTAGAGTAGTGCACATATCAGTATACTAGTACCCCATGTGTAGAGTAGCGCACATATCAGTATAGTAGTACCCATGTGTAGAGTAGCGCACATATCAGTATACTAGTACCCCATGTGTAGAGTAGCGCACATATCAGTATAGTAGTACCCATGTGTAGAGTAGTGCACATATCAGTATACTAGTACCCCATGTGTAGTGTAGCGCACATATCAGTATAGTAATACCCCCATGTGTAGAGTAGCGCACATATCAGTATAGTAGTACCCCATGTGTAGAGTAGTGCACATATCAGTATACTAGTACCCCATGTGTAGAGTAGCGCACATATCAGTATAGTAGTACCCCCATGTGTAGAGTAGTGCACATATCAGTATACTAGTACCCCATGTGTAGAGTAGTGCACATATCAGTATAGTAGTACCCCATGTGTAGAGTAGTGCACATATCAGTATACTAGTACCCCATGT